>JAPMLY010003140.1:0-28825 GCA_026401115.1 Tetraselmis chui | reverse complement strand
AGATAGGGGATTTAGTAGTTTGTAGTACTTAATGTTCAACAGTAAAGTACTGTAGTATTTAGTGCAGTAGTGAGCATTTCTGCGCACACGATGTGCGTAGGTGAATGAATCGCCCTGCTGGGGCTATAAATAATAGCTCCTACCTAGTGACTCGCAAGGGAGTCATCATTTTCGCTGTCCCCGCCCTCCCGCCCTTGCTTTTGGGAGACATCATACACGGCAGGCGCCTCCTCGGCGCCAACGTGTCATGATTGTTCTACGCGGCAGGGACCTGCCACCCATGTAATAGTCACCCCCTCTATGTGCACAGTGTCCCATAAAAGAAGTTGGTTCCTCGTCCTGCCGGTAGGAAGCTAGTGGACTCCAAGTGGGTGTTCAAGCTCAAGCGCGACTCTGATGGTAATATTGCAAGGTATAAGGCCAGACTAGTGGCGCGTGGTTTCACTCAAGAGCATGGCGTGGATTATCACGAGACCTTTGCTCCTACTGTGCGGGTGATCTCTATTCGCGTCGTACTAGCGTTAGCTGCTTTCCATGACTAGGATGTGGAGCAGCTGGATGTAGTGACAGCATTCCTGGAGGCCAACATCGACGAGGAGATATACATGCGACAGCATGAAGGCTTCCGGAGTACTGACAACAAAGGGACAGAGCTTGTGTGTCTGCTGAAAAAGGCCCTCTACGGCCTAAAGCAAGCTCCCAGAAACTGGAACAAGACTATCACTGCCTGGCTAGAGGAGTATGGCTTCTGCCAGTCCAAAGTGGATCCTTGTATTTTCATCTACCAGAAAGGAGGCCAATTGTACATCCTGGCTATGTATGTGGACGACAGCATAATTGCCGGAGCAGCGGGCCGATTCATACCGGAGTTCAAGGCTGCATTTGGCAGCAGGTTCAACGTGCAAGACCTTGGTCCAGTCTCGTGGCTGCTCGGCATGACGGTGGAGCGGGATCGTGGCACCGGCATCATCAGGCTTGGCCAGCGCCAGTACGTGCTTGACATGCTGGAGCGCTTCAACATGATGGACTGCAAGCCAGTGAGCTCACCCATGGCGGTAGATGCTGTGGGCAAGTGCGGAGACGAGACATCCGTCACGCAGTTGCCTCCCAGGTCGGTGCCCTATCAGAGCCTGATTGGAAGCCTGTTGTACGCCTCTGTGAGCACCCGACCAGACATCACCATGGCTGTCAGTCATCTCAGCCGATACATGGCCAATCCTTATCACGCGCATTGGGAGCAGGCCAAGCGAGTGCTTCGGTACCTCAAAGGCACCGCTGATGCATCACTGGTGTACGGAAGCAGCGTGCGGTCATCCGAGTTGGTAGGCTGGTCGGACTCAGATTATGCGAGCGATGTGAGTGGGCGGCGCTCACGCACAGGATACGTGTTCATGCTGAATGGTGCGGCAGTGAGCTGGAAGAGTCAGCGGCAGCAGACTGTGGCACTATCCACAGCGGAGGCAGAGTACATGGCGCTGACCAGCGCTACTCAAGAGGCGATGTTTCTGAGGCAATTGATGCACGAGCTTCTCCAGGACTCCGGCTCCGCTGTCACTATCCATGAAGACAACCAGAGCTGCATTGCACTCAGCAAGAACAGCATGACAACTGGCCGGAGCAAGCACATGGATGTGAGGTATCACTTCTGTCGGGAGAAGGTGGAGAGCGGCGATATCGAGGTCAAGTATTGTGCAACAGAGGACATGCTTGCCGATGCGCTCACTAAACCTTTGGTGAGTGAAAGACACAAGAAGTTGTGCACTGCGATCATGGGTTTGCACGAGTAGCAAGGGGGAGTGTTGAACAGCATTGTTTGATATGGTAATCAAGTTGCTACTCAGCAATATTGATATCCAGTACGAGTGTTGCAGTGATAGGACAGCTGTGACTCAGCATATCTAGATGATAAGGCATTCAGCAATGCAATAGATATGGGTGCTGATAGTGGCAGGTTGCTGAGCGTTAGATATGATCTAAGGGCTCAGAATAGTGGTAGGCGTGTGTTCACCATGTGGTGGGCGCGTGTCATGATTGGGACGCGGACGGTGTCCTGTGATAGACAAGGATGAGACACTGCTGAAGGTGACAGACCTTCAGCGCCTTGTAGAGTGTGTAATCATTCTGTTTTCACCCATCAACTTTGTCAAACTCGCACTCAAACAACCCAGCGACGCAAGGAAAGACGCCAAATACCCAGATATTGGATCCAGTAATATGAAAAACGAAGGCGCAGGCTGAAAATCCTAGGCACAGGCGACTGAACAAGCGTTGTTCAAGCGAGTGAAAACGGTCGGTGGTTTCTAGGCCCCAAGCAACACAGGAAAGTCGCTACCAGCCCGAATTCGAAGGCAAACCACCCAACAAAAGAGAGTCAACCGCTTTTGCGACCCAGCCACACCTGAAGATCGTGTAGCACAACAGAAGCCCAAGACTCGCGCAAAAAGAAGCTCAAAGTAACGGTTCCAGTCAAGTGTGTTGACTCCAACCGAGAGCAAAAGGAGGGCCCATAACCTGACAAAGTTGATGGGTGAAAACAGAATGATTACACACTCTACAAGACGCTGAAGGTCTGTCACCTTCAGCAGTGTCTCATCCTTGTCTATCACAGGACACCGTCCGCGTCCCAATCATGACACGCGCCCACCCACCACATGGTGAACACACGCCTACCACTATTCTGAGCCCTTAGATCATATCTAACGCTCAGCAACCTGCCACTATCAGCACCCATATCTATTGCATTGCTGAATGCCTTATCATCTAGATATGCTGAGTCACAGCTGTCCTATCACTGCAACACTCGTACTGGATATCAATATTGCTGAGTAGCAACTTGATTACCATATCAAACAATGCTGTTCAACAGGGTCAATTGTAGCAAATCAGGACTCGCACGACTCGTCTTGGCAAGAGCTACACGACGGTGTGCCTTGCGGCCGAATCGGATGTGTTTCAAGTCAGGCTGAAAGTAGCAATCTGTAGCAATCTTGCAAAACTGAAGTTCTACGGAACGGGCCAGAGCGCTACCAACGGGTAGGCACGGGCAAGGATAGTGTAACGACACGATATCGGGGTGCTGCAACAACGGTAGCAGGCTTGAGGAGGTGCTGAGCGACGGCTGCGGACCTTTGGGGCTGAAGCGTAGGCAAGTGCAGGGGAGTGTGTGCCAACGGGCGCGCACTTGTGCTGACAGCGAAAATTATGACTCCCTTGCGAGTCACTAGGTAGGAGCTATTATTTATAGCCCCAGCATGGCGATTCATTCACCTACGCACATCGTGTGCGCAGAAATGCTCACTACTGCACTAAATACTACGGTACTTTACTGTTGAACATTAAGTACTGCAAACTACTAAATCCCCTATCTTAATTATGAATATCCTAAATACCGGTACTTATTGGGCTTCAAGGAGGAGGGCGATGTTTCTTGGCGTGTCTTAGAAAAATCAGGTATGCTTTGGGCTACGCCCTCCGCAGACCCCACCTTGTACTCCGGGGGAGTCTTGGCCCTACTATCTCGCCAATAGTGGATGTACTGCGGGAGCCCGTTGCTCGGGCAGTACGGGGGTATATATATGAGATGTATCCCCAATGGGTACCGACTTTTAGGCGCGGTACTTGGTTACGGCGTACGGCTCCGGACACGGAGGTGCGGGGTTCGATTCCCGGTGATGGCATTTCCGTGTAACCCTTTCACAGGTTATGGGCCCTCCACGCTTCCACTGTTGTGAGATCCCCGTGGTGGGCATGTTAATGGACACATCCGTACGTTGTACTCCGGGGGAGTCTTGGCCCTACTATCTCGCCAATAGTGGATGTACTGCGGGAGCCCGTTGCTCGGGCAGTACGGGGGTATATATGTGAGATATATCCCCAATTGGTACCGACTTTTAGGCGCGGTACTTGGTTACGGCGTACGGCTCCGGACACGGAGGTGCGGGGTTCGATTCCCGGTGATGGCATTTCCGTGTAACCCTTTCACAGGTTATGGGCCCTCCACGCTTCCACTGTTGTGAGATCCCCGTGGTGGGCATGTTAATGGACACATCCGTACGTTGTACTCCGGGGGAGTCTTGGCCCTACTATCTCGCCAATAGTGGATGTACTGCGGAAGCCCGTTGCTCGGGCAGTACGGGGGTATATATATGAGATATATCCCCAATGGGTACCGACTTTTAGGCGCGGTACTTGGTTACGGCGGGTCTTCTTCTATGATCATCATGTTTTAGGATGGTGGCTTTGTATGGAGCTCACGGGCGGTTGGGCTCCCAGTCGTCGGCGGCCTCTTCGACCGTGCTCCGGGGATGGAGCGGCGCAGCGGGCAGCCGCACTTCAGCCAGCTCAGCCTCGCCAGCAGCAGTAACGGTTTATTCGCCAACCTCAGCCAAGCTGGCACTAAACCCCGACCGTGGGGTCTGTCCGAAAGCGCAACACCACCGACGCTGCTAAGCTTTTGCGGTGGCGGCGTTTTCATGTGGTGGCAGCTCGGAGTCGCAAAGCTTTTGCGCGAACGCAACGACCTCTCTCGAACGCAGATGATAGGCGCGAGTGGAGGGGCTGTCGCTGCAACGTTGACCGCGTGCGGCGTGAGTGCGGAGGCGGCGGTGGCTGAAGCTATGTCACTGGCCGCGTCGCGTGGCCTGCTCGTTTTATGGGACACTGTGCACATAGAGGGGGTGACTATTACATGGGTGGCAGGTCCCTGCCGCGTTGAACAATCATGACACGTTGGCGCCGAGGAGGCGCCTGCCGTGTATGATGTCTCCCAAAAGCAAGGGCGGGAGGGCGGGGAC
Source organism: Tetraselmis chui (assembly GCA_026401115.1). Lineage (NCBI taxonomy): Eukaryota > Viridiplantae > Chlorophyta > Chlorodendrophyceae > Chlorodendrales > Chlorodendraceae > Tetraselmis > Tetraselmis chui. The sequence continues at coordinate 24,032 of JAPMLY010003140.1, read as the reverse complement.
AGCGAAAATGATGACTCCCTTGCGAGTCACTAGGTAGGAGCTATTATTTATAGCCCCAGCAGGGCGAGTCATTCACCTACGCACATCGTGTGCGCAGAAATGCTCACTACTGCACTAAATACTACAGTACTTTACTGTTGACTATTAAGTACTACAAACTACTAAATCCCCTATCTTAATTATGAATATCCTAAATACCGGTACTAATTGGGCTTCAAGAAGGAGGGCGATGTTTCTTGGCGTGTCTTAGAAAAATCAGGTATGCTTTGGGCTACGCCCTCCGCAGTCCCCACCTTTTATGGGACACTGTGCACATAGAGGGGGTGACTATTACATGGGTGGCAGGTCCCTGCCGCGTAGAACAATCATGACACGTTGGCGCCGAGGAGGCGCCTCCGTGTATGATGTCTCCCATATGACTCCCATGTAGAGGTAGCAGCTGAGTCGAGCCACCAGTTATCAGAGCCCCGCGATGCATCGCAGAATGGTGGCTCGCGAAGTGTGGAAGTATATTTGAACAGCATCCTTGCGGCACCGCCAATGACCAACATCCGCGATCAGCCTCTGAGAGCTGTAGGCGTCCCACAGCCATTGCGACAATGACTTGCGCCCCGAGTGCGAGGACACGCGAGAAATGTCGGTGGTGCGGCCCGTCGCATCCGGGAAGGCCCGCAAGAACGCAGCCCGGTACGCGGAGCCTAGGCAAGTGTACGCGCCAGCATTGAAGGTCGCAGGTCCCAACGCCCGCGACCGAGGAGCGGACAGCAAATATCCCCTGGACGGTGGGCGGAAGCGCAGCAAATAATCCCGTAACAGATCCACGGGGCGAACTCCTAGAGAGCCGACACACTCAGGGATATAGGCGTTCGCGTCAATGCGGGAGTCCACGTTCTTGTCGACAAGCACCCGCAGGCCAATGTATTCGCCCCCGATGTCCAGGTCCCGAGCTATGTAAACTTCGGAAGTGTTGTGAGATCCCCGTGGTGGGCACGATAATGGACACATCCGTACGTTGTACTCCGGGGGAGTCTTGGCCCTACTATCTCGCCAATAGTGGATGTACTGCGGGAGCCCGTTGCTCGGGCAGTACGGGGGTATATATATGAGATATATCCCCATCGGGCACCGACTTTTCGGCGCGGTACTTGGTTACGGCGTACGGCTCCGGACACGGAGGTGCCGGGTTCAATTCCCGATGATGGCACTTCCGTGTAACCCCTCGACAGGTTATGGGCCCTCCGCGTATGACGCGGGTTTGTAGGGTTTGACCGGAGTTGATGGGATGGTGTCCATTAGGGGGAGTGTTGAGAGATCCCCGTGGTGGGCATGTTAATGGACACATCCGTACGTTGTACTCCGGGGGAGTCTTGGCCCTACTATCTCGCCAATAGTGGATGTACTGCGGGAGCCCGTTGCTCGGGCAGTACGGGGGTATATATATGAGATATATCCCCAATGGGTACCGACTTTTCGGCGCGGTACTTGGTTACGGCGTACGGCTCCGGACACGGAGGTGCCGGGTTCGATTCCCGGTGATGGCACTTCCGTGTAACCCCTCGACATTTTTTTTTTTTTTTGCGATTTCTGTTTGTTAAACTGTCTAAATATACGGTGGACACAGAGTAGTAGAGGGGATTGTTTTATTTGCCAGCTGGATTGTCGGAAAAGGTCGAACTCAACCCACCTCCGCCCGCCGACAGCATAATAAGGTGCACCGCTTGCGTTCTAACATTCCCCCGGAGGAAGGCTCACCCGCGGCCTGCCTTGCCCTTGATGACCATCGGGCCGCCTGCGGCCATAGGGTCAATGGTCGGAAGAGTCCCGTACCGCTGCTGGTAGTACATTGCGTAGATACTGCCGATCAGGACCACCATGAGCGCAAATAGACCAGCCATCGCGGTCCAGCCAGTCAAAGTGACGGCACGCACGCCCTTCTTTCGCGCCACCAGAGTGCCACGCTGCAGCCCCACGCTGCGCTCCACCTTGCGCAGAGTGCTGTGCATCGAGGCGACAGACAAGGTGCTAATAAAGTCAGAACGGACGTCCTTCGGCGCGCCGACCTCTACCAGCGCCCGGCAGGTCTTGGGCAGCTTGTCGATGTTCTTCTTCAAGCACCGTCCCACCTGGGCCCACTTGCGGCGACCCGAAGGGTTCACGTCACAGAGCTCGGCTGCGGCAGAGTCGCACTCCTCCGTCATCTTCATTCCGGGGGTGTAGCTCCACAGCGCCATGTGGACCGCCCTCGACACCTCACCGCGGCAGCCCTCCTCCAGCTCGCCGTAGTTGTGAGTCAGGCACACCAGCACTGCGCTGTTCTCGCCGTCCGCTTTCTCCTTCGCATCCTTGCACACTCCCTCCTTGATAGCCTTCTTGCACTCCTTGGCGACGCCAAAGTCGAGCTTATAGTCCTTCATGCGGCGCATCTGACGACGGTTGACCTCAGTGCGGCAACCGTCGCTAAAGCCCGTCTTACCCACGTTTTCCTGCAGGCAGAGGATAACGCGGCCGCGGCCGGGCTTTACGTCCTTGCAGTACTCCGCGCGCTCCTCCCGGCACAGCTTCTTCAGGCGCGGCCGAAACTCGATGTTGGTCGACTGGATGATGTTCAAAATTGAAATTGAAATTGAAATTGTTTACAACATGTACCGTATGCGCCGGTTTTTCACCAAAAGCCGGATGCGTGCGGGAGGTCGTGCGGGATTTGATGCGGTATATGCGTAGTAGGTGATGCAGCCATTGGACAGTATGCGTATGGAGTTGTGTAAGAATGCGAGAAGTGTCGAGGCGTGCTTTGGAGACGAGTTTATCAGGAGGGTCTGTGCGGGCGGTGAGAAGGGAGGTGAGACTCGTGATGGTGGAGGTGTGCGGTGTACCTGTGCGGCTCATGACAATGGGGAGGATGTCGACCACTGTGCCTGGCCAGTGGTTTCTGATGGCGTTCGCAAGGGGTGTGTATTTGGCACGTATGAGGTCGGCTGTGTGAGAGAGGTTGTTGTCTGTGCAGTACTTCCATTCTCCTATCTGAATCTTTTTTATGGATGCGTAACGTCGGCGACCGTTGGAGTGACCAACGAATCTGGGTTCGAGGATGCGGATGAAGTCTGGTTTGTGTGCAGTGGGACGAAGCAGGGGGGGGAGAATCTCAGGGGGGAGGACGGCGGGGCATGAGGTTAGGGAGTCATGCGAGAGACCTTCGTCAGCAGCAACAAGGCGGGTGGGCATGTGGGTGGGGTGAGGTGGGTGACAGTCAAGTGGGGTGTGGGCAGGGGTGGGGGAATCAAACGATTTTATGGGTTTGTTACCGAAGTCGGCGGTGATGGTTTCCCAGCGTCCTCCGTTGTGGCGTTCCAGTAGGGAGAGTAGGAGTTGCAGAGCGCTGTTGTGTCGGTCCTGTCTTAGACCAGACATAGAGGGGCAGTTACCGGCCATGTGGCCGTTGCTAGTGAATTGGCCACATAGGGGGCAGCGCAGGGTGGGGTTGTGAGTAAGTAGGCGGGTGTTGTGGACGCCCCACATGAATTCTTGTTTGTGTGTGAACTGGATATTTGTGAGGGAGGAGTGTTTTTTGTGGTATGAGAAGTCGGCGCCGTCCTTCGCGGCGCGGGCGAGGAGGGCTCCGTGTTTGGTTGTATCCGAGAGAGGAGTGTGTGTGTGTTTGTGCTGTGTTTGTGTGCGTCGGATTTGAGGTTTGTGTATCTGTAGGGTATGGGTTCGCCTAGGGTTTGTGGGATGAGGGTGTACGGCCATGTCCAGTGGCCTATCGTGACTTCCGAACCTGTGGTGTATATAGTATCGGGTGGGTGGCCATCTGCACTTGGTTTGCGAGGGTGTCTGCGAGGTCGTTGCCGATGGAGTGGTTGTGGGCTTTTATTTTACCGAGGTGTGTACGGATGCCTGCTTCGCATCGGGTTTTAAGGGTGTGTGTGATAGATAAGAGGGTGTCGCGGTGAATGTTATGGCGGTAAGCGGAAGGGCAGTGTAAGTAACCTTGAATGAGGCGGAGGGAGCACGCACTGTCTGTGAGGAGGTGGGTGCGGCCTAGTTGGAGGCCTATATCTATGCCAGCTAATTCAGCACGATTTATTGTATGTGAGGGAGGGGTAGAGGTCACCAGGATTTTGACTTTGGTGTCCGAGGCGGGGTGGGTAGCTGCTGCTCCGAGGGGGGTCGAGCCGCCTTTTTTCGAGCCGTCTGTGTAGACAAAGTCCTGCCAGTTCCAAGCAGGGGTGCCTCTGGTGGGGGGGTACGTTAGATGTACGCGGTCCGGGAGGGGGTATGTGAGGGGGTGAGTTGGGTTTGGGGGGCGGTGATATATACCTGTTGAGTGGGGTGAGTAGGTGTCAAAGAGGTGGGGAGGAGGGGGGGTGATGATAGGGTTGGGGAGGTGAGTGTCGTAGATAGATTCGAGAGTGTTGTGAAGTGCGGTCATGGCTGTGGGTGATGGGAGGGTGGAGAGTGCGAGGGGGTTAGCGACGAGGTATATGTCGACCATCCATCGTGTGCCGAATGGGGTGGGGGTGGGGTTGCCAGTGTGTTGGTCGGGGGGTAGGAATGTGTTTGCGTCGTTGGGGAGGGTGTAAAGGTGGTGGGTGTATGGGGAGTTGATGTATTTGGAGTGGCGGTAGGGTGTGTGTTCCCATCGGGGGAGGATGAGGATGGTTGCGCTGGGTGTGTGAGGGGCTGTGAGGTGTGCGCTGGTGATTGCGTGTTCCATGGCTCGTCTCATGCATTCGTGGTCGTATTCGGGGTTGGCTATGTTGGTGCCTTGCCAGGTGTGCGGGGCATTGCTACCGCTGGATGAGAAGACTATATCTTCGGGATAGAGGGAGTGGTATGTGTGGGAGTGAAGGGATTTATTGAGGGGGTCGGAGTAGAGTTCTGTCTGGATGCGGAATGTGTGACGGAGGGCTGTGAGGAGGTCTTCTCTAGTGGCCCATCTATTTCGGGTGGTGGTGGCGGGCGTGGGTGAGTGGATTTCTGAGCGGGAACCTAGACGGGTGAGGAGGTGATAGACCTCCTCTTCGAACGTATGCTGCGAGAGGTCGGGGCGAAAGAGTTGGTAGAGGTGGCGGACGCGGGGGCCGTTAAGGGTAGTGACTGCGCGGCCGTCGGGAGTGCAGAGTATGGTGGTGTCGTGGAGTGATGGGTGTGCGTGGATAGCGAATTTACCGGTAGGGAGCATGTCGAGGTCGGGGTTGATGGGGTCATGGTTGAATGTGATAAGTGGGTGTGACCACGGAGGGGGTCCGGGTTTTGGCAAAATGGGTGTGGTGGAGGGGACATAGCCGGAGTTAAATGCGGTAAGGGCGGTGGGGCCGGAGGGGGTCTCACTGATGGTGTCGTGGAGTTGTAGGCACGGGGCCCACTGCACTTCGTGGAGGCGGGTAAGGTCGTGTCGTTGGCCGCGAGCGCACCACTCGCACTGCCATGTGGTGGGTCCTTGAGCTGGGCGACATTGGGAGTGTATGGCATAGTGCGGGCATGTGCAGCAGGTGGAGGAGGGTTCTGTGTGCAGGGGGTCATGACAGATGGAGCATGTGGTGGGGGAGGGGGAGGGGAGGCATACCGATGTGGGAGTGGAGGAGATGAGGCGGAAGCCGTCGTCGAGTTGTAGCTGAATGTCCCATTCCGTGAGGTGTTCCGGGGCCCATTCGACCATGTACTGCGTTTGGCCGTATTCTGTGTCTTTGTGTTTGGAGATGATGCGTGTTACGTCGCAGGGGGGGTAGTGGTGGTCGGAGGGGGTGAGGTATTCTGTGTCTAAGTGTGTGGTGGGTGCGGTGGGGGTGGAGTGAGTGGTGTGGGAGGTGCAGATGCCGGATTGGAGGGTGGGGGGTGAACGGGGGAGGTGAGGGGAGAGGAGGGGGATCCACGAGGGATGTATAGTGGTGGGGGGGGATGCTTGGTTGGTATTGAGGCTTGTGATGGGGAGGCGGTTGTGTATAGTATCGAGGGGTTCGGTGAGGATTGCTGCGAGGAGGCGGATGGGAACTGAGAGGGGGGTGGTGGACCCCGTGAGTGTGGTGATGGATTTGCATGATTTGAGGATGAAGGAGGATGAGGTGGCTCTGAGGAGGACTTGTGGCCATGTGGTAATGTTGCTTTTCCAGAGGGGGGTGAGGCGGGGTAGGAGGGAGGCGTGTGTTTTGCGGGGGGAGAAATCGCAGTAGGCTTGTTTGTATGTGTGAGGGTCGGTGATGTGTGTGGCTTTGTCCCGGAGTGAGGTGAGGAGGGCGTTGTCTTGAGTGGTGAAGTGGGCACGGATTGTGGAGGCGATAGGGTTGGTGAGGGAGAGTGGGGGAATGTTGTGGAATAGGGTGCCCGCATCGCGTTGAGCTCGGACTAAGCACTTTAGTGTGGGTGGAGTGTAACAGGATGACATGATGGATTCTGAGGGCCAGTGGGAATACGTTGTGGATAGGGTGCGTATGTGTGCGCGGGCCATGTGGCCTCTATAGCCTGAGTTATTCATGATTTTATGTAAGTGGCATACCGTGAGTTGTGCGGCGTGGGCTTTGAGGGAGGGGAGGCCGTATCCTAGGTCTGATGTGGGGCGGTGAAGGGCGGTGCGGGGAAGGTTACGTACCGAGGAGACGGCGGAGCGGAGTGCGCGGCAGATTTGTCCTTCGAGAGTGTCGAGTTGGGAGTCGGTGAAGAGGCCGAGCTGGAGGGTAAAATGTTTTCCGATGAGGAGGCCACGGATGACCCTGATTCTGCGGGATTGAGTTAGTGGGGAGGTGGAAAGGGCGGTGATGAGGGATGCAGTGGTACGTTTGAGTTCATGCCAATGTCTGGTGAAGTTGAGGGAGGTGTTTAGTTCTACCCCTAGGACGCGGTATGTGTCCTTGGGGCCAATGGAGGGGATGGGGGCCGGGGTGGAGTTTAGGGAGATGAACTGTGTTTGCAGGCGGGATGCGAGGAGGGTAGTGTTGGCGCGGGTGAGGGCGTTGCCTGTACGCCAGAGGGCGCCGGTGATGCAGCATTTGCGGATGTTGACTGTCATGCCGGTGTAGGCGCTGAAGAGGGAGAGTTTTCTGAGCTGGATGGTCATGTTGGGGGTCGAGCCCGTGGCGAGGCTGAGGTCGTCGGCGAAGCCGTGTCCTGGGTATGTGGCTGTGGGTTCTGTGGGGTCAACGTTAGTGGTGGGGGGGCCTGGGCGGTAGCCCCGGCTTCCCACCGTGAGCCAGCGAAGGAAAGGTTCAAGGAAGAGGGTGAATAGGAAGGGGGAGAGGGTGTCGCCCTGGAGGGTTCCTCGATTGATGTCGATGGAAGGGGTGGGGCCGTGAGGAGTGATATATGCTGTGGTTGAGACCCCGTATAGTTGTTCGCATGTGTCGACAAAGGTGGGAGGCATACCGAGTTGACGCATGTGTTTGAACATGATTCGGTGGTCCGCGGCGTTGAAGGCACCTTTGAAGTCCGCGTACATGACGTAGATGTCTTTGCTGTGGAGTTTCGCGTCCTCCATCGTCATAATGAGGGAGGAGAGGGCGTCGTGGATACTGCGGTGTTGTCGGAATCCGTCTTGTTGGTCGCTGAGAATGCCATGGGTTTCGGCGTACTTCGAGCCTGCATCTTTGATTAGTGCTGTCCATAGTTTAAGGAGGTTGTTCATGAGGGCGATAGGGCGGTAGTTATCGAGGAGGGAGGGGTCGCCTTTTTTATGTAGGAGGCATGTTGTGCTGTGGCACCAATCAGGAGGAGTGTAGGATTTGTGTGCTAGGAGGGAGAGGAGAGAGAAGAGGGCGGAGCGGGTCGCCGGGGGTAGGAATTTGATTATTTCATTGGGGATACCGTCGGGGCCGGGGGCTTTGCCGGTGCCTAGGGAGTTGAGGGTTTTATCGAAAGTGTCGCGGGTAATCATGTCGGCAAGGGTGAGAGAGGGGTCTCCGCGGGGTTCGATGGTAAAGTTGTCGGGGTTGTTAGGGAGTTCCCATGGGGGGGTGGGTAGTTCGGGTGGGGTGGCGCAGCCGAGTTCGCTAGCGAAGTGAGAGTGTACCGCGTCAATGACGGCGGAGGGAGAGGATGCGGTGGTTTTATCGGGTTTGGTAATGCGGTGGAGGGTGGAGGTGGTGCCGGCGGGGGGTAGGAGGCCGCTTTTAATTTTCAATCGGCGGTGGGAGAGTTTGGGGCAGGTGTCGTAGGCCACATTGGCTCGAGTTTTTATTTTTTTTATCTTATTCGTGGTGGTGTCGTGAAGGAGCTGGCGGATGCGTGCTTGGCACTGTTGTTTGATGGCGTCAGGGGAGAGATATTCCGTTGTGTTTAATAGGGCTTGGGCGATGGGAAGGGGGCCGTTGTTTTTGCTGCATTTACGGAGTTTGAGTATTTGAGTGCGTGTTTTATTTGTGAGCCAAGTGGGGTCAAGGGACGCTTGGGGTGGGCGGGGTTTTTTGTCGGGGAGGAGGGGCCAAACTGTGGCTGCGTGGTCCATGTGTTGGGAGAGGAGTGTGGTGAATTGTGAGGCGAGGGTGTCGAGGGTGTCGGGGGTGGCCGAGGTGTATGAGGTGTTGAGAATTTCTGCGTGGAGGGTTGCCGTTTGGTTGATGAGGTCGGGGGTGCTGGATTGGTATGCTTTTATGTGGTCGGGTGTGAGGGGAAGGCGAAAGGTGAGTTTGCGCGTCGTGTGTTGTGTGTGGGGGTGGGTATGGGGAGGGGGGGGGTGTGCCATGAGTGAGAAAGGGGCGGGAATGACGAGGTGGATTGCAGAGTGGTCAGTAAAGTGGGAGGGGGAGGGGAATATCGAGCAAGAGGATGGTGGGAGGGTGATAGGTGAAGGAGGCGTGGTGAGCCAGTGGTCAAGGCAGCCCCCGCTGCGGGGGAAGGTAGGGATGGGGTCGTGGAGGGGGTGGAGGTGGGATTTGAGTAAGGAGGTGAGGGCAGGGTGTCCTGTACCTGTGTGGGTGGTCGATTGGAAGTCCCCTCCCCAGAGGGTGCGGTGTTGCGGGTGGTCGTCCGCTAGTCGGAGGCCCCAAGCTGCAACTTCTGCGTAGAGGCGGGTCAGTTGGGTGTTGTAGAGCTGGGGCATATAAGTACCTATAAGGAGGTAAGGGGTGCCTGAGTGGGGGACGATTTTTAGTCCGGCGATATGGGGGATGAGGTGGGGGGGCGGGGTTAGGACAGTGGCAGACTGGAATGAGGCTCGGCGGACCGCGAAGAGAACGCCTGCGTTGGGTAGGGGCACAGTTGAGTAGCAGGGTCGGGAACTTTTGAGGTGGTATTGGGGGAGGGCTATGCGCCAGCGGGACTTGTGGGTGTCGTGGTTGGTTTCGGTGAGGATTAAGACGTCCGGTTGGTGGGAGGTGGAGAGATGTTCAACATCCATAATGGAGGTGTGTAGGCCGCGGGTGTTGAGGGTGATGAAGTGTAGTGGTTGGGATGTGTGGTGTGGGAGGATGGGGGAGGGGAGGGAGGGGGTGGTGCGGGGGGGATCATCGGGGGGGCGTTCTGCGGGTGGAGGTTGGAAGGGAGGGGGGAGGGGAGGAGGGGAGGGGGGGATGAGGGGAGTGGGTGGGGGCTTAGGGGGGGGGGGTAGTGTGGGGTGGTGGAGGGCGTCGAGAAGGTGGTGGCGGCCCTGTGGGAGGGGGGCGGAGCGGAAGGTGTGGTTCCATAGGAGAGTGTGTAGGGAGTAAACCGAGGAACGGGGGTCGAAGGGGGGGGGGTTGTATGGTTGGTCCGGGGGGGCTGTGGTGATGAAGTAGGTGTGCAAGAGGGCGTGGGTACCGCACGACCATGCTCCGTCGGAATCGTTTTGGCGAGGTGGGTTGAGGAAGCGTAGGGTACCGACGGGAGGGGGGGGGGAGGAGTTCCAGTCAGATAGGAGATTGAGAGAGCGGGCGAGGAGGTCGGGCGGAGGAGGGTGATGAAGAGAGTCGATCCATGTGGCTGAGGTGTGAGTTAGGTGTAGGAGGCCGAAGTGTGAGTGTTGCCATGTGAGGATCACGAGAGAGTGGTTAGGCGTCCCCGGACGGGGGGGGGCGCTTCGGTTGGCGAGATTAGTCCAGTGGCTGGGGAATTGGGAGTTGTTGTGGTGGTTATCGACTTCGTTGTTAGTGATAACTGTGTACGAGGCGGTGGGAGTGGAGTGGAGTTTGGATAACGTCGTAGCAAGGCAGTAGAGGTTGGAGAGGTCCTGGTAACGACCCCATTGGAAGGATAGCACCGCAGAGGAATCGAGGCAGCCGATGGGTGTAGGGAGGCCGTATTCAAGGTTTAGGTCGAAGAGGTAGTTATGTAGGACGGTGCAACAGGTGCGTGGAGTAAAGTGGGCCGGGAGAGTTGGCGGAAGCATGGAGGTAGTAGTGTGTCGTCGGATGTCTAGCTGGGGGGTGGGGGGTTGGTTGTGGGGTCTAACCTCTGGGCCTTGAGGCCCGTCGTGTGGGGGACTAATGATGATAAGCGGCCTTGCCGGCCGAGGCTTGTGGAGGGCGAGGGTGTGAGGCTCCGGAGGGTCCGTTCGTCGACGTCATGCGCATTTCGGCGAGTAGAAGCTCCTTGGAACGGGTGGTCTTCTGGAGCTTAAGAGAGGGTGGTAAGTGTAGGGATGGCGGGGAGAGGATGAGAGGGTAGGGGAGGGGGGATTGAAAAACTGTAATCAAGGTGTGGTAGGTATTAGAAGGAGGGCGATAGTGGGGAACTGTGACAGGGGGGGCTGTCGATATCATATCAAAAGTGCTTCGGGGCTTCCGAGAGAAGCCTCGGAGCAGGCCTAAAGGAAGTGGGGACTGTAGGGGCGGGGGAATACGTGTATCGCTGGGACTGTTACGGGTTCGGGACTGCCAGACTGATTCTGTAAGGGAGGGGCGATATTTCCGGGGCAGGGGGGTGCGCGGGGGGGCGGGTGATCGGTTAATTATTCGGGTAGAGCGGGTCGGGTGGGCTAAACTCTGCAGGGGAAGCACTGCCATTATCACAGCGACGGGCGAGTAGGGCAGAGCATGGGGCGTGTAAAAGGGGGGAGGGAGAGCGAGTGCACTAGGTTCTACAGTGTGGTAATCGCAGGTAAGCGCTAGTGTCTGTTGAGTTAGGCGTGTTATCGCGGTAAAGGTAAAAAAGGGAAGAAAGGTAAAATAGAAAAGGATGAAGCGGAGAGGAGCAACGACTGGAGCGAGTGAGGGATAGAGCGAGGGAGCAGGGGGAGGGCAGCAGGAAGAGGGGAGACGGGGGTGTCTGATCAGGGCGGTGGTGAGTGCAGTTGTAAGAATCAGGCCTGTAAATAAAATTTCTAAGGAAGACGACTTTTTGCGAGTTACAGGGTGATGCATTATTGATCGAACTGTGCAGCTCTTTGGCTGGGAAGCATTAAGGTGGGGAGAGGGTTTCGATTTAAGTGCGCTGATGACCAGTGTATCAGTGCAGGCTAGCGGGAGGGGTCGCTGGGTAATATACAGGGCCGTATTGTGGGACGGGGGGTGGCGGTCGGCGAGCGGCGAGTTCGGGCGAGAGGGAGCGTGTAGGGCAAGGGCCGGCGCGACAGGCCAGGCAATTTGAGCAGCTGCGAGTGGACTAGTGTAGTTGCGGGGTAGGTGGGTAGCATGAGAGGGGAGGGGGCGTCGGTGAGTACAGATCAGGGCAGTGGCTTGTGCAGGGGCAGGGATCAGGCCTGTATAATAAATTTTTTTTTCTCTGATTAAAGAAGATGATTTTCGAGGTACATGATGGTGCATTAGTGGTCGAACTTTACAGCACAGTGGTTGGGACGCACTAAGGTGTGGGAAAGGTATCGGTTTAAGTGCGCTGGTTACGAGAGTATCAGCGGGGGTTAGCGGGAGGGGACGGGAGGTGTTAGACTGGTCCTTACTGTGGGACAGAGCGGGACGATCGCACCAGTACGGGTCGTCTGTGGGGGTTGTTGAGTCAGCGGCCCGTCCCAGGTCAGTGGTTGACCTAGGAGCGGCGAGGACCGGAGGCGTCCGGAGTCCTCTGACTGATGAGTATTCCAAAGCGGTGCCCAATTCTTGGGCGGATGGGGGTGGTTGGGGCACAGTGTTGAGTAGAGCGAGCGGATGTCCCGCTTGATAGCTCCGGGGGTTGTAAGGGTCCGCGGTGGGCGCCTTCACGGGCCGATCCCGCAATGGCATAAGCATCTGCCTGTAGGTGGGGGGGGGGGTAGGGGTCGAAGACATGGCGTTCGAGCAGGATTTCGAGTGGTGGAGATAAGTAGTGGAGTTGAGTGTGGCTTTTCGAGTAGGTGTTTGAGAGTAGTGCGCGTGTTGGCTGCACGCGACCAGGTCCGATGGGGCCTGGGTTTGGTGGATGTTGGCGGCGGACAGGGACGTCCGGACGCTCGGAGGGGCGCGATGTGGCGCGCCGCCTACCGGGGAAGAGACTTTTTGTAAGCGATGTGGTTTTTTGGTGTGTCGCAGTACTTTGACGGGTACATGTGTGGTTTTCGAAGTGGATGGCGCGATAGCTGTCGGGGGGGTGAAATTCAAATCCCTGGAAGCTGCGCCTTTGAGTGTGTACCGTCTGGTGTCGCTACGGATCCACTGACCATTTTGAGCTAGGCTCGGGTGGGGAGAGGTGAATGGTACACGCTGTTCAGCGGCCCTGTCCACCAGTCTTGCGCTCGATGGGAGGCCAGGCCCAGAGCGAAGACGATCGGCGTTGCTCATTCGAGCTACCGACCCATCCCCGTTTTTTGAGGTTCAGTAGTACTTTAGTAGTACTTTGGATCTTTTTACTGTCTTTAGTGACGGTAGGATGCGTTTTTTCGGATGATGTTCAGCTTCTCCTCCTCCTCCGCGCACTTGGGCGACAGCGAAGCACGGTTCTGGCGCAGGCAAGAGTGCACGCGACCCTCGCCGCCCTCCACCTCCGCACAAAACTGGGCCACGTCGCTGCGGCACGCCTCCGCCAGCAGCACATCGTTCCGGAAGTCGTTCACCTCCATCTTGATGAAGTAAAATATTTCGTCCTTGCACGCCTGATCCTGAATCTTTTCGCGCTTATCAGTGAGACAGCGCAGGACGGTGCCGCCGCAGGAGGTACCCTGCATGGAGGAGCAGACGTCGGGGCACAGCTCCTCCACATCGTACTCACAAGCGCGGTTGAGGCGGAAGTTCAGACGGTAATCCTCCGTTTGACGATGCTCCTGTCGCTCCACCTCCTCTCGGCAGGCCACGCTCATGTCAGCATGCCCCGTGTTCTCCTGCAGGCACTTTATCTGGAGCGCCTTGCCAGAGGGGACGTCCTTGCAAAACTGCTTCAGCTCTGCCTTGCACGCCTTCTTCATAGGGTACTGAAAGTCGAGGCTCTCGCTCATGCGGACCTCATGGTCAAAGAGCGTCGCGCGGCACTCAAACGACAGACTCTCGCGCTGGTCCTGCAGGCAGCGGATCACGCGCGCGCTTCCGGGCGCCACATCGGCACAATACTTTGCGCGGTCGTCAAAGCACGCGTCCGCGAGCGGAATGTTCATCCGGATATCGCCTGACGCGACCGCGATCATCTTGTGCACGCGCGCCTGGCACTCGGGCCGCAGCACCTCGTCGCGGTAATCCATGAGGCAGTTGCTCACGCGGCCGTCAATGCCTGCGACAGAGTCCAGGCTCTCACGCTCGTAGCCGCACACCTCCTCGATGTCTTCCATGCACACCTCGCGAAGCGTCGCGTCGAGGCGAAAGTCGGTCGCACGGCGCACTTGCATATCCGTCAGCGCCGAGCGGCACTCCTCCCCGAAATCAGACGCCTGCATGTTGTCCTCCAGGCAATCCTTTGCGCGGTTATTACCCGGCTTGATCTTGGCGCAAAACTTTTTCTTCTCGGGCAAGCACGCCTTAAAGAGGGAAGTGGAGAGGCGGATGTCTTCAGCGTTCTCCACCTCCTGCCTGAACAGCTCTTCATGGCAGTCCCAAGAAATCAAGGCACGCTTCTCCCTCAGACACTTCTGAACCTTTCCGTCCTTATGGGGGACGTCAGGGCACAGAGATTCAGCGTCAGCCTCGCAAAGCTCATGCAGCATGGCGTCGGCGCGAAAGTCGTTCGCGGCATCTATCTGCGCAGTGGAAGCGTGGAGGGCCCATAACCTGTGGAAGGGTTCCACGGAAGTGCCATCACCGGGAATCGATCCCGGCACCTCCGTGTCCGGAGTCGAACGCCGTAACCAAGTACCGCGCCGAAAAGTCGGTACCCATTGGGGATATATCTCATATATATACCCCCGTACTGCCCGAGCAACGGGCTCCCGCAGTACATCCACTATTGGCGAGATAGTAGGGCCAAGACTCCCCCGGAGTACAACGTACGGATGTGTCCATTATCGTGCCCACCACGGGGATCTCACAACACTCCCCCTAATGGACACCATCCGATCAACTCCGGTCAAACCCTAGCAACCCGCGTCATACGCGGAGGGCCCATAACCTGTCAACGGGGTACACGGAAATGCCATCACCGGGGATCGAACCCGGCACCTCCGTGTCCGGAGTCAAACGCCGTAACCAAGTACCGCGCCGAAAAGTCGGTACCCATTGGGGATATATCTCATATATATACCCCCGTACTGCCCGAGCAACGGGCTCCCGCAGTACATCCACTATTGGCGAGATAGTAGGGCCAAGACTCCCCCGGAGTACAACGTACGGATGTGTCCATTATCATGCCCACCACGGGGATCTCTCAACAGGAAGTAGGCAAGAACACTAGCTGCCCAGAAGCATCTACCTCATAGCAGACGCGAAGGTGCACAGCGGCCCGTCGTCGCAGGCAACCCAAGGTGCTGATCACCAAGGCCAACCGCCGATGGTGGCCAGAAGCGCAAGACAGATCAAAACCCGCTCGGAGGATGGCAGCAAACTCGGTCTTGGACAAACCGAGTCTACCGCGGCGACCGGTTTTCGCGAGTTGTCTGACCACCGCCATGACGTCCGCCACTGGAGCCTCACGGACGGCGTTAGGTAACGGCGCCCGCCCGACACGAGTCAAGGCGGAGCTTTGTCTCCGATGCCAGTCACTCACGGCCGAAAGGCGACCCGACACCGTGCCAGCATCCAGCCCACGGTCGTGTGTGCAGTGGTAGATGTAGCCTCGTAGTAACTCTGGAGCAGCAGGGAGTGGGGCCACCCCCCGCGCGTGACAGAAATCGGTAAAATCAGCTAGCCCTCCAGCGTAAGTGCGCTGAGACGAGACTCGTAGCCGACGAGCCTCCCAGTCCTCAGCGCCCCGAATCAACCGCACCCAGTCGGCACGGTGAGTTCCCAAGCCCGCGCCCCCAGGCGCAGGCATCCCCAACGCATGTGCTTCTACTCCCGCCAGTGCGCAATCCACACACACAAAGAGCTCAGGATGACCTGTGCAACTCCTTGCGGCGCAGCCCGGACACAACACCAGGTCGCATCCCGCGCAGGAATAAGAAGTCTGAAGCGGCCGATCCCCGCAAGCGCGGCAGCGAAGCGTGCCATGGGTGTGAGGTTGCAGGCCTGGCACACGAAGGGGGGAAGTACACAGCCACCACAGGCCAGTTAGTGGGGCCCAAGTCCACTCTGCTCCGTGGCAGAGGCAAAGCCCGAGAAGCCATGTGCCAAGCAGGAGCCGTGAATAGTCGTGAGCCCGCGTGCCAGTAGCCAACGACACAGCCCCCCCCCACAAAGCGCCACCAGGAAGCTGAGGTCCACACAGGGAGTATGAACACCGCAGCCGTGCGCTCTGGACAGCCGTGAAAGCAACGCCAAAAATGCCGCAGGATTGGCTCCGCCTCCGAAAAAGGAGGATTACACCACACAAGCAGCTCTGCCCAGTCATGCTCGAGACAAGAGTCAAGGGCGGACCAGAACCGGCAGCAAAACGCGTTGTGTCCAAGGGGGTCGGAACACGCGTCGACATCGAACGGACCGCACAGGGACGACAGCCTGCGGTACAGCCGCTCATCCATCATCCAGTCCCCCTCATCCCGGCGACCGGTAAGGCGCGAGATGCCGTCCGCGAGACGGTTCTGCACGCCAGGCAAGTGCCGTGCGATGGCCTCACACCCAAGCCCTCCTAGTAGGTCCAGTAAGGCCAGCACCACATCATTGAAATGCGGTACCATGGAGCCCCGTCGATTGATGGCACCCACCGATGCCTCCGAGTCCATCAAGAACAAAATACGGCGGCCCTGTAGAGCCACTGCCCACCTGCGCACCGCAAATAGGGGGATGTAGAGCTCCCGCAGGTTGGCAGAGTCCTGGTACCGCCCCGCGAGCTGCTCCGGCGTGAAGGAGTAGTGTATGCGGCGATGCTCCCACCACGCCCCACCAGCCCAGCCACTGGCGTCCGTGGTGATGATTGCCACAGTGCCATCATACAGCCCTCTGCCCAAGTCCCGGGGCAGAATTGGCAACAACCGTGGTCCCCATAGACACGCTGCATCTTCAGCGTGCCACAAGAGGCGTCGCTGCCCCCCACCCGCAGATAGCACACCGTGCCACCACCGCAAGTCATCCACCGCCGCCTTATGTAAGACGCAGCGAACATCTGGAAGCCACGCCGCCGAACTGGGGAGATTCACATCGTAAACATCCCGAGCCACATAAAGCTCGCGCAGGCGCGCCTGCCCCAGCATAATCACATTGCAGCAGAATTGTAGCTTCCCCACCAAAGAAGCCCACTCCAGTCGTAGCGGGCTGTCCCCGACTGCATCAGCCCGAAGAAAAGCTTCGATGCGCGCTAGAAGCTTTGCGCATCGTGATGCAGAGAGCGTCATCACTCCCCTGACTGTGTCCAACTGTAGACCGGTCCACTCGCAAACCTCAGAGGGCCACGCGTTCTTGGAGTGCTTCACAGGAATGCCCAAGTCCCCCAGCACGCACAATACCGACCAGTATTGGAGGCGTTGTTGCCAAGCGGACAGGACTGGATGGTGGCCAACCCCAAAATCATCCAGGTATCCCCCCAGCGCTCGAATATTGGCGGGAGTTCCCTCAGGAGAAGACGGGCGGCAGTAACGGAGTCCAAGACGCTGAACCACATCTAGCACGAAGCGTGCCCATCGCTGTTGAATCCCCGGAGCTTGCTTAAGTCCGAAAGGCATGAAGCGATATCGATAATACTCCCCTGTAGCTGGGTGTCGAAATCCCTGTACCTCACAGTCGCGTGCGAAGACAGGCCAAACGAGGAAGGCATCCGCGATGTCGAACTTGCTCACTGCCATGCCCCGCAGCAAGAGAGGCGCCACCACATGCACCATGTCCAGTTCGCAAAGCACCCGCACCATGTACTCGTTGACGCCAGACCGCAGAGCGTCCATAACATTGCGCACCTTCAGCGGGTCCCACTTGACTATGCAGGCTATCGGATTTACCACCCACGGCGCGTAGTCCAGCGGGCCCTCGCACAGCCCCATCGCGATCAGACGGTCGAAATCCCCAGCCGCCAGCTCGGCGTGCTCGACGCAAGACTGATAGTTCTTCTTGGTGCACCGTGGGGGCCAAGCACTCCATACGTAGCGTACGCCCTCGACAAGCGACTGCCGCATGTCGAGCGGCATGAAGTCAAGTGCAAGTAGCCTCTCGGGGTTAAATCGTCGCCCGGCCTCTCGTACCCCAAAGCAGTCGTCCCCTGCCGTGGGCTGCCGCGAGGCCCATATGTGCCAATCGCAGGTTGTCCGAGGCGGCACTGACAGAGTGAGGAGGGGAGGCGCCCCGTCCAATAGCCCCATTTCCACGTACCACCTTTGCGTGTGCTTGTATCGCCGACGCACCACCGCACAATCCATGGCCAGGAAGTCTAACAAGTCACCCAGCAGCGCCTCCTCGCCACGCGGGGGGAGCAATCCCACCGCCACCGCCACCTCCCGGCACATCAACTTGATATGCGAAGGAGTCGGGTTATCAATCCTTCCTACCCCCCACTCCCGGGGCAGGTCCACTAGCGCCTCTCCGAGTGTGGTACCCGTGGCGGCACACACGCGTAAGACACGCTCACATTGGTCTCCAAATACTGAAGCTAGTACGAATAGAACCGCACCAGCCCGGTCATCGGAGGGTAGCGTAGAACTCAGACCAGGAAACCCTGGGGACCCGGAGCTCCAGCGGGGCCCCACCGGGCGCCCCTACTTGGGGCAGGCCGTCTTCAACGGACCCGATAGAGCATGCAGGTTCCCGCAGCGCGGGCACGGAATGGTGATGGGGCGGCTGCCGTGATCGGTCATGGAGTGATCCGTCCCATGGCAGAGGAGGCAACGCTTGGACTTGGTCTTGCGGGTCGCCGGTAGTCCGAAGTCTTGGGCAAGCTCGTGGATCCACGAGTGGTTCAGCCGACCGCGAGCTGCACACCTCAACTGCTCCTGCATCTCGTCGTGAAGATGTGGCTTCACACCCTGATCCAGCAGCTCGGTGAGCCGCGCCACCATAGGCCCCCAAAACTGGTCAAACACCGGAGGCACGTCCTGGCCCTCCAGGTCTGTGTGGTATAGCCGCACCACGTACGCGTAGATCACCTCCCAGCTAAGAGCAGGCTCCCCTGGCACGTGACGGAGCTGAAGCGACTCGACTACCGCGAATAACCACTTGATCCTGGTGATGATGGTGGCCACCCGCTTGCGCCGTGCTAGGCCGGCTGCTGTGGCTGGGCTGAAGTCCCCGCTGTCCACGTGTAACATGCGCCACAGGAAGTCCAACACTCCCTTCCAGTAGCGGACCAGGTGGACATGCTGCGGCACGTCATCCACCGCCGGCTCCACATATCCCATGTTGACCCGAAACTTGCGAGACTCCCTCTCAGTGGAGAGCGCCATCAGGTCGAAGTGCATGGCGAACATGGAGTGAAGAAAGTGTTGACTATCTTGCGTACCACGGCCTTGTCCATCCGTGCCCTTGGGTCCGCTGAACTCCGCCAAGGGGACTTGGAAAGGTCCCGACATGCCAGGGGGAAGAGAGGAGGGGAGATCCGCACCTGCCGGACGCGTGTCACGTCTGTCAGGCGTAGTCAACAGCGAAATTTGTGACTCCCTTGTGAGTCACCTACCATGAGCCACTACTTATAGCCCTATGTAGCGCGAGTCGTGATCCCTAATGTGCGCGCATCTTGCGCAAAAGATCACTACTCTACTAAATATTATTTTCAATACTCTAATGTATTGAAACTAGTATTCCCCTTACTTGATTATCGGCATCCTAAATGCCGGTATTTTTGGGCCTCTAATAGGATTACTATGTGCCTTGTGCGTGTCTTTGAAAAACTAGGTTTGCTTTTAGCTACGCCATTCGCAAAACTAACATTTTATTTGACACTGTGGCACATAAGGGGTGAAAATTACATGGGTGGCAGGTTCCTGCCGCGTAGAACAATCATGAGTCGTCGGCACCGAAAAGGAGTCGTCGTGCATGAAGTCTCCCATATGACTCCAATGTAGAGGTTTTTGTAATTAGGTATGGTACTTCTCCGTGTACCGGCGGCGGAACCGACGGGCGCGGGCCGTAACCGAGCAGGTGGTAGTCCAAATGAAGCGTTTCAAGGCACGTCGGACTCGTCGTGACGAGAGCTACACAACGGTGTGTCTCTTGTCTAAGTTCGAGGTGCTTTAAGCTACCGAGAAAACCACCAATCGGTAGCAATCGAGCAAACCGGACGTTGTAGGGGACCGGCGTGAGCGCTACCAACGGGTAGGTACGGGCCAAATCACATTTACGCAACGTTCGGAGGAAGCCGGAACAACGGATGAGTACCTTGTGAGCGGGACAACGGACCTCGGGGAAGTAGCAGCAATCTTGCAGAAAAAAGTACGGGTACGTGAAGCCAAAAAAGAAAAGACGGCGCTGGCGGTAACGAAGCCGGTGGTTGGCCAAATCAAGCAAATAAAAGCTCTTGCTACTCGTCTTGGCGAGTTCCACACGACGGTGTGGCTCGCTTCTACATATGAGGTGCTTACCGCTAGTCCAAAAGTAGCCAATCGGTAGCAATCGTGTGTAAAACCGGAAGTTACACGGGAGTTTTCGGGACGGGCGAGAGCGCTACCAACGGGTAGGCACGGGCCAAAACACGATAAAATTACGACCTTGGCAGGCTGTAGCGTAGAACAAGTGCATGGGACGTTGGCGCCGAGGGGCGCCTGCCGTGTATGATGTCTCCCAAAAGCAAGGGCGGGAGGGCGGGGACAGCGAAAAAGCAGGGCGATTCATTCACCTACGCACATCGTGTGCGCAGAAATGCTCACTACTGCACTAAATACTACAGTACTTTACTGTTGAACATTAAGTACTACAAACTACTAAATCCCCTATCTTAATTATGAATATCCTAAATACCGGTACTAATTGGGCTTCAAGGAGGAGGGCGATGTTTCTTGGCGTGTCTTAGAAAAATCAGGTATGCTTTGGGCTACGCCCTCCGCAGACCCCACCTTTTATGGGACACTGTGCACATAGAGGGGGTGACTATTACATGGGTGGCAGGTCCCTGCCGCGTAGAACAATCATGACACGTTGGCGCCGAGGAGGCGCCTGCCGTGTATGATGTCTCCCATATGACTCCCATGTAGAGGTAGCAGCTGAGTCGAGCCACCAGTTATCAGAGCCCCGCGATGCATCGCAGAATGGTGGCTCGCGAAGTGTGGAAGTAGATTTGAACAGCATCCTTGCGGCACCGCCAATGACCAACATCCGCGATCAGCCTCTGAGAGCTGTAGGCGTCCCACAGCCATTGCGACAATGACTTGCGCCCCGAGTGCGAGGACACGCGAGAAATGTCGGTGGTGCGGCCCGTCGCATCCGGGAAGGCCCGCAAGAACGCAGCCCGGTACGCGGAGCCTAGGCAAGTGTACGCGCCAGCATTGAAGGTCGCAGGTCCCAGCGCCCGCGACCGAGGAGCGGACAGCAAATATCCCCTGGACGGTGGGCGGAAGCGCAGCAAATAATCCCGTAACAGATCCACGGGGCGAACTCCTAGAGAGCCGACACACTCAGGGATATAGGCGTTCGCGTCAATGCGGGAGTCCACGTTCTTGTCGACAAGCACCCGCAGGCCAATGTATTCGCCCCCGATGTCCAGATCCCGAGCTATGTAAACTTCGGAAGTAGGCAAAAACACTAGCTGCCCAGAAGCATCCACCTCATAGCAGACGCGAAGGTGCACAGCGGCCCGTCGTCGCAGGCAACCCAAGGTGCTGATCACCAAGGCCAACCGCCGATGGTGGCCAGAAGCGCAAGACAGATCAAAACCCGCTCGGAGGATGGCAGCAAACTCGGTCTTGGACAAACCGAGTCTACCGCGGCGACCGGTTTTCGCCAGTCGTCTGACCACCGCCATGACGTCCGCCACTGGAGCCTCACGGACGGCGTTAGGTAACGGCGCCCGCCCGACACGGGTCAAGGCGGAGCTTTGTCTCCGATGCCAGTCACTCACGGCCGAAAGGCGACCCGACACCGTGCCAGCATCCAGCCCACGGTCGTGTGTGCAGTGGTAGATGTAGCCTCGTAGCAACTCTGGAGCAGCAGGGAGTGGGGCCACCCCCCGCGCGTGACAGAAATCGGTAAAATCAGCTAGCCCTCCAGCGTAAGTGCGCTGAGACGAGACTCGTAGCCGACGAGCCTCCCAGTCCTCAGCGCCCCGAATCAACCGCACCCAGTCGGCACGGTGAGTTCCCAAGCCCGCGCCCCCAGGCGCAGGCATCCCCAACGCATGTGCTTCTACTCCCGCCAGTGCGCAATCCACACACACAAAGAGCTCAGGATGACCTGTGCAACTCCTTGCGGCGCAGCCCGGACACAACACCAGGTCGCATCCCGCGCAGGAATAAGAAGTCTGAAGCGGCCGATCCCCGCAAGCGCGGCAGCGAAGCGTGCCATGGGTGTGAGGTTGCAGGCCTGGCACACGAAGGGGGGAAGTACACAGCCACCACAGGCCAGTTAGTGGGGCCCAAGTCCACTCTGCTCCGTGGCAGAGGCAAAGCCCGAGAAGCCATGTGCCAAGCAGGAGCCGTGAATAGTCGTGAGCCCGCGTGCCAGTAGCCAACGACACAGCCCCCCCCCACAAAGCGCCACCAGGAAGCTGAGGTCCACACAGGGAGTATG
Source organism: Tetraselmis chui (assembly GCA_026401115.1). Classification (NCBI taxonomy): domain Eukaryota; kingdom Viridiplantae; phylum Chlorophyta; class Chlorodendrophyceae; order Chlorodendrales; family Chlorodendraceae; genus Tetraselmis; species Tetraselmis chui. The sequence goes on along the minus strand of JAPMLY010003140.1, from coordinate 2,046 downwards.
AACACCGCAGCCGTGCGCTCTGGACAGCCGTGAAAGCAACGCCAAAAATGCCGCAGGATTGGCTCCGCCTCCGAAAAAGGAGGATTACACCACACAAGCAGCTCTGCCCAGTCATGCTCGAGACAAGAGTCAAGGGCGGACCAGAACCGGCAGCAAAACGCGTTGTGTCCAAGGGGGTCGGAACACGCGTCGACATCGAACGGACCGCACAGGGACGACAGCCTGCGGTACAGCCGCTCATCCATCATCCAGTCCCCCTCATCCCGGCGACCGGTAAGGCGCGAGATGCCGTCCGCGAGACGGTTCTGCACGCCAGGCAAGTGCCGTGCGATGGCCTCACACCCAAGCCCTCCTAGTAGGTCCAGTAAGGCCAGCACCACATCATTGAAATGCGGTACCATGGAGCCCCGTCGATTGATGGCACCCACCGATGCCTCCGAGTCCATCAAGAACAAAATACGGCGGCCATGTAGAGCCACTGCCCACCTGCGCACCGCAAATAGGGGGATGTAGAGCTCCCGCAGGTTGGCAGAGTCCTGGTACCGCCCCGCGAGCTGCTCCGGCGTGAAGGAGTAGTGTATGCGGCGGTGCTCCCACCACGCCCCACCAGCCCAGCCACTGGCGTCCGTGGTGATGATTGCCACAGTGCCATCATACAGCCCTCTGCCCAAGTCCCGGGGCAGAATTGGCAACAACCGTGGTCCCCATAGACACGCTGCATCTTCAGCGTGCCACAAGAGGCGTCGCTGCCCCCCACCCGCAGATAGCACACCGTGCCACCACCGCAAGTCATCCACCGCCGCCTTATGTAAGACGCAGCGAACATCTGGAAGCCACGCCGCCGAACTGGGGAGATTCACATCGTAAACATCCCGAGCCACATAAAGCTCGCGCAGGCGCGCCTGCCCCAGCATAATCACATTGCAGCAGAATTGTAGCTTCCCCACCAAAGAAGCCCACTCCAGTCGTAGCGGGCTGTCCCCGACTGCATCAGCCCGAAGAAAAGCTTCGATGCGCGCTAGAAGCTTTGCGCATCGTGATGCAGAGAGCGTCATCACTCCCCTGACTGTGTCCAACTGTAGACCGGTCCACTCGCAAACCTCAGAGGGCCACGCGTTCTTGGAGTGCTTCACTGGAATGCCCAAGTCCCCCAGCACGCACAATACCGACCAGTATTGGAGGCGTTGTTGCCAAGCGGACAGGACTGGATGGTGGCCAACCCCAAAATCATCCAGGTATCCCCCCAGCGCTCGAATATTGGCGGGAGTTCCCTCAGGAGAAGACGGGCGGCAGTAACGGAGTCCAAGACGCTGAACCACATCTAGCACGAAGCGTGCCCATCGCTGTTGAATCCCCGGAGCTTGCTTAAGTCCGAAAGGCATGAAGCGATATCGATAATACTCCCCTGTAGCTGGGTGTCGAAATCCCTGTACCTCACAGTCGCGTGCGAAGACAGGCCAAACGAGAAAGGCATCCGCGATGTCGAACTTGCTCACTGCCATGCCCCGCAGCAAGAGAGGCGCCACCACATGCACCATGTCCAGTTCGCAAAGCACCCGCACCATGTACTCGTTGACGCCAGAGCGCAGAGCGTCCATAACATTGCGCACCTTCAGCGGGTCCCACTTGACTATGCAGGCTATCGGATTTACCACCCACGGCGCGTAGTCCAGCGGGCCCTCGCACAGCCCCATCGCGATCAGACGGTCGAAATCCCCAGCCGCCAGCTCGGCGTGCTCGACGCAAGACTGATAGTTCTTCTTGGTGCACCGTGGGGGCCAAGCACTCCATACGTAGCGTACGCCCTCGACAAGCGACTGCCGCATGTCGAGCGGCATGAAGTCAAGTGCAAGTAGCCTCTCGGGGTTAAATCGTCGCCCGGCCTCTCGTACCCCAAAGCAGTCGTCCCCTGCCGTGGGCTGCCGCGAGGCCCATATGTGCCAATCGCAGGTTGTCCGAGGCGGCACTGACAGAGTGAGGAGGGGAGGCGCCCCGTCCAATAGCCCCATTTCCACGTACCACCTTTGCGTGTGCTTGTATCGCCGA
>JAPMLY010003139.1:0-32198 GCA_026401115.1 Tetraselmis chui | reverse complement strand
ACACCACACCACCCGCAAACTCACTTTCAAACTTCCCCTCACATCCGTCCACATCAAAACATACCAAAACATCACTCCCGACCTCATCAACCAAACGGCCACCCTCCATGCAGCCATACTCAATACTACCCCGTCTACGGCCTCCCCCGACACCCTCGACACCCTCGCCTCGCAATTCACCACTCTCCTCTCCCACCACATGGACCATGCAGCCACCATATGGCCCCTCCTCCCCCCAATGTAACCCCGCTCACCACACAAGACCCTTAACCCCACTTGGCTAACTAAGAAAACACGCAAACACATTCAAAATCTTCGCCGATGTAGTACCAAATGCGCCCCCCTCCCCCTAGCCCAGGCCCTTCACCGCACAACTCGGCCTCTTCAGCGACTCCCAACTGGACATCCTCGAAGGAGAAATCTGCCGAGCACTCCGCTCCGCCATTTCCTCGGTGCGTAACATCCCTCGCACCGCCCTCCACCGCCCTACCTCAGACCTCGGACGCGGCCTCCCCTCCCTTAAAGCCCACGCCGCACAACTCACAGTCTGCCACCTCCACAAAATCATTATACACCCCAAGCTATAGAGGCCACATAGCTAGAGCACACATTCACACAATATCCACCTCATACGCCCACTGGCCCACTGAATCCATCACGACACGCAACTCCCCAACCACACTCCGATGCATGGTACTAGCCCAACGCGACGCATGCACCATGTTCCACAACATTCTCCCACTCTTCCTCACCAACCCCATTGCTTCCACACTCCGCGCCCACTTCACCCGCCAAGACAACACCCTCCTCGTTTCACTCCGAGACATAGCAACCCACATCACCGACCCTCACACTTACAAACAAGCATATTGTGAATTCACACCCCGCAAAACACACGCATCCCTCCTCTCCCGCCTCACCCCCCTTTGGAAAAACAACATCACCACATGGCCACAAGTCCCCCTCCGCGCCACCTCAACCTCCCTCCTCCTCAAATCCTGCAAATCCATCTCCACACACACGGGGTCCACCACCTCACTCTCAGTCCCCATCCGCCTTCTCGCCGCAGTCCTAACCGAGCCCATTGACACCATCCACAACCGCCTCCCCATCGCACACCTCAACCCCAAACACGCACCCCCCCACCACCACCCACCCCTCATGCCCCCCCCTCCTTTCCCCCCACCTTCTCCGCTCCCCCACCACCCTGTCATCCGGCATCCATACCCCTCGCACCAGAGCCCCCCTACCCTGGCACCCACCACACACATCGAGACTGAACACCTTCAGGCCACCACTACCCTCCCTGCGACGTCACACGCATCATTTCAAAACACAAGGACACATGATATGGCCAAACCAAGTACATGGTAAAAGGGGCCCCGGAACACCTCACGGAGTGGGACATCCAACTCCAACTCGACGACGGCTTCCGCCTCATCTCCTCCACCCCCACAACGGTGTGCCTCCCCACACCCTCCCCCACCACCTGCTCCATTTGCCATGAACCCCTACACACACCCCACCTCCACTTGTTGCACGTGCCCGCACTTTGCCGTCAATTCCCAATGCCGCCCCGCTCAGGGACCCGTTACGTGGCAATGTGACTGGTGCAACCGCGGCCAACACCACGACCTTACCCGCCTCCACGAGGTCTAGTGGGCCCCTTGCCTATAGCTCCACGACATCATCAGTGAGACCCCCTCCGCCCCCCCGCACTCACCTCATTTAACTCAGGCTTTGTCCCCTCCACAACACCCATCCTTCCCGTCCCCGGACCCCCCCCACCCCCCCATGAACGCACCCCCTCATAACATTCATCCACGACTCTATCCACCCCGAACTCGACATGCTTCCCACCGGCAAATTCACCATACAAGCCCACCCAACACTACATGACACCACCATCGTTTGCACCTTCGACGCCCGCGCGGTCACTACCCTCTCCGGCCCCCGCCTCCGTCACATATTTCAACTCTTTCGCCCCGACCTGACGCAAACACTCGTTTGAAGAGGAGGTCTACCACCTTATCACTCGCCTAGGCTCCCGTTCAGAAATCCACTCACCCACACCTGCCACCACCACACGCAACAGATGGGCCACTAGAGAGGACCTACTCACAGCACTCCGCACCACATTTCACATCCAGGTAGAACTATATTCGGAACCCCTAAACAAATCACTCCACTCTCACACCTACCACTCACTATACCCCGAAGACATAGTCTTCTCATCCAGCGGCAGCAACGCCCCACACGCATGGCACGGCACCAATATCGCCAACCCGGAATACGACCACGAATGCAAGCGCCGCGCTATGAAACACGCCATCACCGGCGCCCACTCCACCGCCTCATACACATCCAGCTCCACCATCCTCATACTCCCTTGATGGGAACACACACCATACCCCCACTCCAAGTACGTCACCTCTCCATACACCCACCACATCTACACCCTTCCCACCGACGCAAACACCTTCCTAACCCCCGACCAACACACATGCCACCCCACCCCCACCCCATTCGGCACACGCTAGGAGGTCGACATCTACCTCGTCGCCAACCCCCTCGCACTCTCCGCCTTGCCCTCACACGCAGCCATGACCGCCCTCCACAACACCCTCGAATCAATATACGACACGCACCTCCCCAACCCCACCATCACCATCCCACCTCGACACCTCTTCGACACCTACTCACCCCACTCCGCATGCATCTACCACCTCCCCCCCAACCCCTCCCACCCCCTTACTTATCCCCTCCCGTAACGCACGAAACTAGCATACTCCCCCACCAGAGGAACGCTTGCATGGAACAGGCATGACTTCGTATACACATACGGCTCCAAGAAGGGAGGCAACTCCCCCTTCGGAGCAGCCGCCACCTACCCCGCCTCGGACACCCGCATCAAAATTCTGGTGACCTCTACCCCTCCCTCATACACCATCAACCGCGCTGAATTAGCAGGGATAGACATAGGCCTCCAACTAGGCCACACCCAGCTCCTTGCAGACAGTGCGTGCTCCCTCCGCCTCATACAAGGCTACTTGACCTGCCCATCCGCTTACAAACACAACATCCACCGGGAAGCGCTCTTTTCCATCACACACACTCAAAACCCGCAGCAACGCAGGCATCCGCACACACCTCGGCAAAATTAAAGCACACAAACACTCATTAGGAAACGACCCCGCAGACACACTAGCTAACCAAGCTCCAAACGGACACCCACCGGACACGACATACACCACGTGTTCAAACGTGTCGATAGGCCAATGGGCTTGGCCATACACCCTCATTCCACAAACCCTAGGGGAACCAATACCCTACAGATACACAAACCTCAAAACTGACGCTCACAACCACAGCACCAAACACACTCACACACCCCTCTCACATCCAAACACGGTGCCCTCCTCGCCCGCGCCGCGGAGGACGGCACCGACTTCACTTTCCACCAAAAACACACAACACTCACCAACATCCAATTCACCCACAAGCAAGAATTCATGTGGGGAGTCACAACACCCGCCTACTCACACACAACCCCACCCTGCGCTGCTCCATGTGTGGCAATTTCACTAGCAACGGCCACATGGCCGGTAACTGCCCCACCATGTCTGGCCTAAGACAGGACCGCCACAATAGCGCGCTGCAACTCCTACTCTCCCTCATGGAACGCCGCAACGGCGGTCGATGGGAGACCACCACTGCAAACTTCGGTAATAAACCCATCAAGTCATTCACATCCCCCACACCCACCCACACCCCTCTTGACTGTCACCCACCTCACCCCACCCACATGCCCACCCGCCTTGTTGCTACTGACGAAGTCCTCTCGCCCGACTCCCTAACTTCGAGCCCCGCCGTCCTCCCCCCTGAGATCCCCCCCCCCCCCCACCCCCCCCCCCCCCCCCCCCCCCCCCCGCGCTACGACCGCCGGCGCACAAACCCGACTTTATCCGCCTCCTCGAACCTCGATTCGTCGGTCACACAAACGGTCGCCGCCGATACTCAAAGATTCAGATAAGGGAATGGACGTACTGCACGGACCACAACCTCTCCCAAACAACCCAATTGATTCGTGCCAAATGCACACCCCTCGCAAATGCCACCCGCAACCACTGGCCAGGTACCGAAGTCGACATCCTCCCCATCGTCATGAGCCGCACGAGCACACCGCACTCATCCACCATCACAAGTCTCACCTATCTACTCACCCTCCGCACCGACCCTCCTGACAAACTCATCTCCAAAGCACGACTCGACACGTCTCGCATCCTTGCACAACTCCACACGCACACTGTTCAATGGCTACATCATCTCCTACTTGTGTACTGCATCAAATCCCGCACTACCTCTCGCCGCGCCCCCGCACACTGCACCTTCGCACGCCCTTGATTGCACGCCGTCATCACCTTGCATTGCACACTCCCCGGGAGGGGGGGGGTTAAAACCCCCGAACACCCTTGGAGAGGTTGGATTTTTGTGGTTAACGGTCTAGCCATGACTTGTGAGTTTCCTATATGGCATTGTTGGGAGGGCCCAAAGACGGCAACCGGCGCATACGGTACTTGGTGTAAACCGGCGCATACGGTACATGTTGTAAACAATTTCAATTTCAATAAGTTAATACCGAAAATTTAGAAGAGAAATGACAGTACCGGCATCTTAGCCGGGTTGTGACTTTGTGGGAGGGAGATAGCCATCGCGCGGGGATTTAGCTTTCGCGTACATCATCACTTTGGTAAGTGTGCCTTTAAGTTTCCCCGTTCTAGCGTCATAACTGTATATCGTTAGACCTGTAACTATTCGAATATCGTTCGATATTCACAAGAGTTGCCCGGGAGCATGAGTGCATGCGTTGCCACGCCTGGAAATGGATGAAGGGGACAACTGTTTCGAAGTTGTTGAACCACTAAACCCCTGCCGCAACCATCTCACGTATTACTTCGCATGTTATGTTAGTATGTATGTCACAAGAGGCTACCTATTTTCAACCCACCGGTGCTCATATATTGCTCCTTCTATGTTGAAGCAACATTCTAGGCTGATCGCTGCGTAGAATGTGACTGTGGACAAGCCGGACGACGAAGAACGTGGGATGGTCGAGCTTGCCGGAATAATTTAAAATACTATGTATAACAATAGCTTTAAGTAGCTTGTCATTGACACCCGAGGCGAAGGAGCGCCGGACTCTGACTAGCACGTTACCTAGCCAAACCAATCAACATCTCATTGAGAGGCCATTTTCGAGGCAAGTGGTCGTTCTCCCCCGTTAGGAGCTTAAATATGACCGGTTAGGGTCTATCGTACTGAGTTCGACAGAGAGACGACTTGGCCGGTATGACATCATGCATTGTCCACGACTCATGCCCGTTCGACGCGCATACCAAACTATAGTTCCTAACATGCTAAAGGTGCGCTGCGCTGGAGCATAGTCCCTCCGCACGGCCTTTGCTTGAGCAAATACTCTCGTCGATGAGTACTTGCTGAAAAATGTCCTCGATGTTGGTCGTCTGGAGGGTAAATCGACCTCTCGGACCGTTGCTTCGCTTGATTGCCGGGACTTCTTCGAAGAAGTGTTGACTTGGACATAAGGCACAGTTTTAAACCGGCCACGAGATGAAGATCTATAGGTTTGGAGGTCGTATGGAGGCTCCAAAGATGAGCCATTTCTGTGGTACACGTACCACACATTCTCCAACGAAGCACTAGCGTGCATAAATGTACGGTCGGCGCCCGCCGGCGGCGCAGCGGCGGCGGCCCCGGAGGAGGGTGCGCTCGCAGGCCCGTCGGCATCCCCTCACATCCCCGTGGTGGGCGCTGGAAACCCCGTAGCCGTGCCAGGCCTGGCACGGTAGGGGGCTAAGAGGGCCGACAGCTCGATCCGCGGGATCAGCAGCTGTCGGGAAAGCCATGTACAAAGGGCTTTTGAAAAAATAATTTCTGTGCAATACCGGCGCCAAGATCTCCCGCTCGGCCCGTCCGATATATTTTTTCGCGTACAGATACTCCGACATACAACCTTACTTTGAGGGGTGGGGCATGTAGTACGGCAGAGTTTGATGGCGAGGAGGGTACGGCCGGATCACCGGTGGGAGGCGGGTGTTGGAGCTAGTGGTGGCCAGCCGGGAAGCAGCGCTAGGAAAGGGCGCTCGCTAGCCGTCGACCAACCATGTGCCGGTCGAACCTTGCCGAGGGGTGAGGTAAGACATGGCACAGGCCGGTGGCTAGTCGCAGACGGAGGAGCGGCTATATGAGGCGGCGGCGATCCTCATGATCCGCCGCCGCCGGAAAGCCATGTACGGAGGGCTTTTTTCCGGATACAAAAAAAATGTCCGTACCCGGCGTCGAGCTAGTTGGGGAGCAGCACCAGGGTAGGGCACTCACTCGCGAGCCGCTACGTCGTCCAGCGTCATCTCCCGGGGGGAGGAGTTAGCTGGGACGGCAAGGAGGACGGTCGCGACGGGAGGAGCGACACGATCTGGCGGCGACGAACCTTTGGGTCAGCGCCGCCAAAAAACCCGGCACGGAGGGTTTTATTTAATTCCGGGCGCCCGCGGCCCGCCGGATCCGGCTACGGTGACCTGCCCCCCCCCCCCCCCCCCTCTTCGACACCCGCTACCCCGACAGACCTTCATAATCCTAGGAGTCCTTGAGCGTGGGCCTAGGTGAGCGCGGAGGCCCCCGCTCAAGAACAGGCTGCTCGGTGGACGCGCGATCAAAGGGGGGAGGGTACGGCCACAGGCCGGCAAACCGATAGGTACCCGGGTACCAGACAGAGAAAAAACCGGGGAAATGAGCGGGGAAAACTTAGGCGCGGAGGCAGGAGCGCTAGTTTTTTCTATGTTTGTGTGCCTCGATCCCCCCCACCTGCCCTCGAGGTGATGGGGGACCTCGACAAGGAGGGCCGCCGCGTCGGTGGACGCGGCAAGACCTTGGGGCGGGGTTTACGGGATGGAGCGGCGGGATCGACGAGCGACCGTGCGAGGAGGGGTTTTTTGCCAACCTTTTCCCTCCTACCTTCGGCAAGCCCGAAGTCACGCGGGAGCTAGATTAGGCTGGCCCGTCGTCCCTCCCGAACGCCGACCGGCCTAGGCCGGTCGACACCCCGGTTCGGCGGGAGCGGGCCGTGCATCGTGAAGGTCGAGCAGCAGTTTAGTTTTGCATTTCTCGACAAGTGGATTTATTTTTCGATCTTTTTTTCTTGATTACAAAATTATTACGTTGTTACTGCTTAGGCGGGGGGACTATGGCAATTACTGCGGTTGCTTACAGTTTTATAACTCCCGAGGAACGTCGACACACATTGCAGATAGGTGTGTCGATAAGAAATGTACATGGTCGGAGTGACCCGGGCCCAACTTGCTAATAAGTCATGTATGGCGAAGTAGAGTGGCCCGTGAGACAGCAGTCGGTCCAGTTTGCCGGCACTTGTTGTAAACAATTTCAATTTCAATTTCAATTGTACGGTCAATGATCTAGAAGGGTTGCTCTTATTTACAAAAATGCTTACAAGAAAAAGCAGCGGAGACCACCAAAGAAAGAGAAGAAAAGAGGGAAAAACCTAAGCCCGAGGAAGAAGAAGGCATGTCACAGCATCAACATTGCCCGCCTACAAAGCGTCGTGGAGATAGGAACCCATAGTTCCATGAATGAAGAGCAGTAGAAAGACGTCGCATAAGTTCTCGCCGCATATCCCCCCAAAAACGTCGAAAAGGAACGAAAGAAGTTCGACGAACGAAATGTTGCATGCGGACAGAATTGTTAGAGCGCAAAGAACGAAAGTCAACAACACCCATCATACTGGGGAAGCGACGAAATGCCACCAAAATAGCTAGGCTACCAACCAACTCAACCGCCATAGGCGCCAATCGGCCCCCATCCTCCATATCGAAGGGATAGTAGTCATGAACCGAGAGAGCCGAAGGCGTGCCAAGCAAAGCGGTAGTGCGTAGGTACGCATCGAGTTTGCCATGCTTAGTTCCCAATGCAAAACTGCCCGGGAGTTGGAGACGAGCAGCTATACGAGGAACATTGTTGTTTGTGCGAGCACTTGTAACCGTCACATCAACAACAAGATGACGTTGTAGAGCCATGAAGTCTAACCAAACCACATCCCCATGACGATCCCGACCAAATACGGTGGATTCCAACCGCAAGTCCCGCCCCTTAGTAGTAGCCCCGGCTTCAAGCATGAACTCTTCAAGCACGTGGACAATCCGATCGTGGAACTGAATGACGTACCAAGATGTGCGGGATGCTATTATTTATGGGATATCAATGCCCGTGCACGTATTTTCCTACATATTGATGTGCGCAATATATATATTATATCATATATAGGCGGCACCGTGCTTGCTCCTATTCACTTCACATGATTCCCTCAACATCATGTGTAACTATCGCTACGAGCCATCCCGCGCACGCGCCAACAAGCATGGCGAGGGGGATGCGCCCCTCTCCCCGACCGTGCTCCGATAATAGTATCACCTTCCTCTCAGAACAACCACACCGTATGCGTAACCACACCGGACGTCAAGCCCCCGGTTCCAGTTAGCCGCAAATGACAAGAACGTACTTGACAACTCCTCCAAGGTACCACCACCGTTAAACCCCATTAAATTAACTCCAACGTAAACACCTAATGCGACATTGACATAAAATCACCCTGACCTCCTCTAAACCAACGGTTTCATTTTTTCCCCACAAATAGGATTTCCTTTCCAAACATGTCCAAAGCCCCCCCCCCCCCTCCCAACACCACGGTTACTAATTCCCCCAGCTAAGTTGTCGCCGCCGCAACAAACGTACACGCCCACTCCGATAAAGAATTAATGAGCTCTCCCGCACCATACCACCTGACATTCCTCCTCGTGGGAGACCCCGGCAACCCCAATCCATTCCCCAAAGGATGCACCGACGCTATATAAGCTGTAATACTCAGTTGTGATGCCTTCGGCAAAACCATCCACTCCCTTGGTACCATAATATCCCTTTGGCTAGCTAGGCGGTATCCCAAACGGAATCAGAAAATCATGCCCCCCCCCCCCCCCCAAGACACACACACGCACATAACCCGGTTGTCCTCAGATTAAATCATTTAAGTAATTCGCCGATTCCACTAAATAAGTGTTGGGTCGATGCCTTAATCCACACAAACCATTTAAATGCAAACACCTCGGTTGTCAAACGATGCATGCTTTTGTCGCCCCTGAAATAGTTACCATTCGATATGTGCATATCTTAATTCATGTGTATGTATCAAAGTAAAGACTCTACTGCGGTTCCTTTAATTCCCAACTTTAAATCACGACTTACAAACAACAAAAGGCTAATTAAATAAGCTCGGGAAGAAACGTCCGCACGTGTTCACCGGCTTTAAAACGAACTGCGGTGGCCTCCCTTTGCTCTCTTCCTTCCTCCGATCTTCTCAGCCTAGCTCAAACCTGCACCATGCCGCCAACCCTACTTAGGTCTCTACACCTCAACTACACACGACTGCCATATATACATATATGTATATGTATATCATTGAGCTGGGTGAGGTGTCATTTTGATGGCACTCACCTCGATCAACCACATCATGCACGCATCCACGCATCAATCGTTGCAGCACGGCGCGGTCCGTCTCATGACGTCACTGACCTCAGGAACAAAGACATAGTTCGCTGCGCTATGGCGTACCGTATCGTGCATGCAATCTGTGCCATCAGGATCCCGAACAGAATCAGCGCCGCCACCTGTTGCCGTCCGGCAGCGCTGCGTATGAACGGGTCCTCCGCGTGGAGCTCACTCTTCAGGTGGACCGAGGCCACGATGATGGCTGTACCGAGCACACAAAAGGCAGGCATGTGGCGCACCATCACTGGCTGCACCGTGTACAACATCACTGCTAAGAGCATCTGCAGGAGGAGCGCGCCCGGTAACGCTGCCGACGACAGCTCAGCGAAAAGCGAGAGGTAGCAGTCGTCGCGCTGGAAGAGGATGAAATTGATATAAGTTCCGGAGACGAAAACGCCTACGATTACCAACCAAGAGCGCTGGGAGAGAGAAAGTGACCGCCAAAAGAGCAGCCGGCCGAGGTAGAGAGCGCCCAACGCCGCTTGCCACTGCTGCACTAGTGGGGAGCAGATCGACGCCCGCGACAACGCCATCTCCACGTGCACGCCCAGCTGCCCGACCAGTGCTAAAGCATTGGGCAGCCAGTCCAGCGCGCTATGACCTCGCCAGCGTTCGAAGGTATCTTGGTACTCGGCTAGCGAAAAGGTCATAGCCGTCGAAACGTCTAGCCGCGCGTCCCTTCGCTGCGCTTCTCGGCGCAGTTGGTTCAGTAGCGCCGCCCGGTACTCGCGCAGCTTCCTGTGCACCACCTCTAGCCCCACCCACAGCACACCCAGAGTCCAGCAGTTTACGGCGTCATCGACGGTGCAGAAGGCAGGTAGCGCCATCTGTAAACATACGCCCGTGAGGAGGGCCGATATGGAGGAGAGGCCGAGTTCCCAGCCGGCGCGCTCGCTGGCCAGCGTCTCGCCAATGAAGCGCAGCCTGGCGCTGACGTTCGTCCCGTCGGGTGACGTCCAGCCGTTCCTGCGATCCAAGGAAGGGTTCCAATCTACCACGGTGCTTTCCCCATCACTGGCGCAAGTCGTCACCTCTTCCCGCATTTTGATGAAGGGCAGTCGGTGGGTGAGGCCACTTCGTGCCGACCCGCCGGCGCAGCTGCAGTCCGGTCCGTCATTGGCTACCGAATCAGCCATGCCCGAAAATTACAAAAAGCTTGTGTATATTCTGCTGAAAAGAAAACGCGGATAAGTGCTTGCTGCACTCCTCGCAGCAACACAGTTCGCTACGGAAAGGAACAGTCAAGCAGAAGCGTCGCTGAGTTGTTTTAGGCTGGTGTTGTGGAGGCGTCCTTGACGGAGTAGCCCCACACCCTCCCCCTGGCCTGCGAGTAGCGAGAACCCCATATAACCCCGAGCCGCGTGCAGGTACCATATCCTGACATGGAGCTACTGTCTCTTTTTTGGAGCCCCGGCATACGGAACTGGCAGGTAAGCCCGCACCGTCACCCTGTACAGGCGGCGTTTTGCAAGCACGACTGAGAGCAGAAGTGGATTACAAGAAGAACAAGATGAGCACGGACAGGGAAAAACAGCAAACCCCAAAATCATTATGTATCTGTTAAACCCCAAGTGTAAACTGCGACAGTGTATACACCATACGTACAATGTATATACTGTCTAGCACTTGAGACAGTGTATACACTGTACGCCTTTTTGTGTACAGTGTATACACTGTCTCGCAATATTTCAGACAGTGTATATACTGTCTAGGACTTGAGACGGTGTATACACTGTCGTACGTCAAAATAACGGACAGTGTATACACTGTACACACCGCTACCCCTCTGCTGCGTACAATATGGAAACTTGCTGAATGCGAGGCAAAACCCCGTTTTACCGGAGGTTTTTCCCCGTGCGCGGGAGCGCCGCACAATTCTGCAGGATCTGCCTCCGTCATTTTCATTACCGCTAAGATTGGCGCAAAATTGCTATTATTTGGTCGCCACCGCCCATCGCTACTGCGCAGAGTCACCGACCGCTGATGCTCTCGCCATTTCGCAGTAGCATCACTCCGATCAGCACACGTACGCACGACCGACAGCCACCACGGGCGCGGGGCGGACAGTTTGAATTGAAAATATGTACCGGAGGATAGGTTATCGTCCCGCCGACATAATACGAATGGCAACGAATGGCGCGTCAGAGTCGGCGGGAGGCTCGGAGGGCGGCGAGGTGGGCAGTAGCGCCCAAGCGGCGGGCAGCGGGAATAATACAGGTGTGGGCAACGACGCCGACCCCGTCGCCACCCTGCGAGGCAAATACATGTAAAGACAGAGGGGCAGACGGGTAGAGAGAAACATACGTACATACATATAGAGAGAGGGAGAGAGCGAGTGCGACACACATACACATAAAAAGAGAGGGAGAGAGAGAGAGCGAGACTAACAGACACGCATGAATACTACACAAAATGAAAGACACAACACATACACGTGTACACATGCACACAATTGCGCGCAATTAAACACACACATACCATAAACACACACACACACACATACACACACACACAAACTCTCACTCACACACATACACACACACACACACACACACACACACACACACACATACACACACACACACATGGGCACAAGCATGTACACACATACGAAATCTAGAGAGGGATACACAAACACAAACCCTGAGAACAAGACACGCTCACATACATACAAACGTACTCACAAGAACAGAAAGTGAGAGGGAAAGAGAGAGAGAGAGAGAGAGAGAGAGAGAGAGAGAGAGAGAGAGAGAGAGAGGGAAAGAGAGAGAGAGAGAGAGAGAGATAAACTTATAGACACGCGTAAATACTTCACACAATGACAGACACATCACATACACATGTACAAACACAAACAACTGCGCGCACATACAGACACGAAGATATTTATAAAATGAGACACACACGCACACAGACACACACATAGGCACAAAAATGCACACATATACGGAATATGGACGAATATACAACACAAAAGGGACGGCGATAATGGTCAAGAATTGGAGCAAGGGGGTATTGATAAGGAGGAGGGCGGTGGTGGTGAGGGTGAAACGGAGATACACACACACACACACACACACACACACACACACACACACACGCGCGCGCGCGCGCGCACACAAAATCTAGAGAGCAAGACATTGCTTTTGTGCGTGTTTGTTTCAATAATATTCTTAAAGATAATTTCATTCATTACACTCTCATTTATTTCGATTTTTCATGACCACCCCATGTTGCCACCCTGCACAGTTGAGCAGTAGAATCTTCGCTTCGCCTGGTCAGATGATGCAGCACGCTGGCAGCACCGCCCTGTCGCTGCTCATTTGGCTTTTCGCTGGCGTCCTTGTGCTTAGCTCTTCGTTGGTATGTTGATCCCCTTTCACCCTCGCCTCTCCCCCCCTCTCCCCCCCTCTTCCTTTTCCTTCTCCATGTACGGGCTTCACACCTTCAGGGGGCTTACCTGGGTAGGTTCACGCGGAGCTGGCGCCGATGATGCCCAGAGTAAAGAGCGACCGCGACTACATCCACCCCGCCTTTAGCCGCAGCGTCATGGTCTCCATCTCCACCTGCGCCACCCTCGATATCATCATCTGCATTTGATACGACGCGGTACTCCCCAGCGCCGCCATAGCCGCCTCCTCCACCGTCGCGCTCGACGTCGTGCGCGTCACGCTGGGCACCTCGGGCATGACCGTCGCCGGCATGCTTGTCTCCGCCTCCGTGCTCGGCTCCATGAACGTCTCCCTCACGACGGGTGGCCGTCTGTTCTAATCCGCTGCCATGTCGGGTGATCTGCCCACCCCTCTCGGCAAGTTGAGCAAAACCAATCGCACGCCCATTTGGCCGCTGCTCGCACAGGCCACCGCTGTGCTCGCCTTGCTTGCCATGCCGGGCTCCTCTTTCAATGGCCTGGTTGCCTACTTTGGCTCCGCGTCGTGGCTATGGTACGGCGTCACGGGCGGGTCCGTCCTCCGGCTGCGCTCCTCGATGCCATCCGCCCACCCCACCCTTCCGCTGCCCCATCCCATGCCACAATCCCTGGCGCCGCCTACCAAATCGCCATCTCCGCCGTGGAGGCCTCCACTCGCTCCCACACTCTCGACAACCTTGCGTTCCCCATCGCTGCTTTCACTTGTCACCCACTGTATACCGCTGTCATTCGCTCCGTAGTAACAACAAAAGGCTTGTGACCTTGCTTTTCACTGATTAGATCGCGGATGCAGGTCACGGATGCTGGACTATTTCGTCTCGCCACAAAGCACGGCCTCTTGGCAAGATGTGTGCATGCTTCGTATTTGCATTTGCCAAATATTGGAGTGGAGGCAGCTGGCATGGGCAACGTCTCGCAAAATATGGATGGCGGACAATGGACGGTGTACAAGGATGCTGATGGTAATTGGTTGAAGGGAATGACCATGCGTGAGGCCGCAAAGAAGTCCTCACGCTTTGGTGGACAAGGCTATAGCACCGAAAATTGTTGCGGTTGCAAAGGAAAATGCGACAGTAGACGGTGCAATTGCCTTGCTCACCAACGGTACTGCACCTCAAGTTGCCACCCACGAAATATATGTTGTTCAAACAAACCCCCAACGTCGTAAATGTGCAAGGTTGCCTCAATCTTTAGGTGTCGCCATATTGTAATCATTCTCATAACATCGCCCATGAGATTATAGTTAATTGATGGTACTTGACTTATGATGCACGTATTGGTGTTTATTCGGTATGTGTTTCCCAAACTCATTTGGCCGGTTATAATTCGACAAATGCAAAGGTTATTACGAATGCAAGGAAAGAAGGGGTCACTTCTCATCTATATGTAACGATATTTATATCTATCTCACACACACACACACACACACACACACACACACACACACACACACACACACACACACACACACACACACACACACACACACACACACACACACACACACACACACACACACACACAGTATCTCTCTCTCTCTCTCTATTGCGTTTCCGTCTGTGTGAGAATGTCTTCCAATTTCCTCTCGTTATGTCTCAATATCTTCCTCTCTAGATTTCGTGTGCGAGCGTGTGTGTGCGCGCATATGTGTGTGTGTGCATATGTGTATGTGTGTGTGTGTGTGTGTTTGTGCGTGTATCCGTTTCACCCTTATCACCACCACCGCCCTCCTCCTCATCAACACCTCCATCATCCAATTCACGACCACTACCGCCGCCCCTTCCCTCTCTATCTCTCCCTCTCCCTCTCATTTTCTGCTCTTGTGTTTTTACGATTTTCTTAATTGCATATGTGTGAGACTGTCTCTAACTTTTTCTCAAGGTATGACCTTGTGTATTCCTCTCCACATACCATATCTGTGTGAATGTGTGTGTGTGTGTGTGTGTGTGTGTGTCATTCTTTATAAATGTCTTCGTATCTACGTGTGCGCGCGTTTGTGTGTATGTGTAAACGTGTATGTTATGTGTCTATAATTGTGTGTAGTATTTACGTGTATGTGTATCTCTCCCTCTCTCTATCTATGTATGTGTGTCTCCCTCTACATGTCTGCCCCTCTGTCTTTACATGTATTAGTCTCGCAGGATAGCGACGGGGTACCCGCGGCAGTACCCACCACACAAGTATTATTCCCGCCGCCCGCCGCATGGGCGGTACTGCCCAGCTCGCCGCCCTCCGACCCTCCCGCCGACTCTGACGCGCCACTCATGTTGTGTCGGCGGGACGATATAGCCTATCCGCCGGTAAATATTTTTAATTTTCACTGTCCCCAGCCTGTCCGTGGTGGCTGTCGGTCGTGCGTGCGCTGATCGGGGTGATGACACTGCGAAATGGTGACAGATCCGGCAGAATTGTGCGGCGCTCCCGCGCACGGGGAAAAACCTCCGGTAAAACGGGGTTTTGCCTCGCATTCAGCAAGTTTCCATATTGTACGCAGCAGAGGGGTAGCGGTGTGTACAGTGTGTACACTGTCCGTTATTTTGACGTACAGTGTATACACCGTCTCAAGTCCTAGACAGTATATACACTGTCTGAAATATTGCGAGACAGTGTATACACTGTACACAAAAAGGCGTACAATGTATACACTGTCTCAAGTGCTAGACAGTATATACATTGTACGTATGGTGTATACACTGTCGCAGTTTACACTTGGGGTTTAACATATCGATCATGTTGCATTACACTCCTCCACAAAAGTCTGGACAAGATTTCGCACCTGCGCAAGTAGAAAATGCAATAATGCGTCGATTTTATGGTCAGATTGGGTAAATCTAGAGGTTTGCTACCCTACCCTCCATGTGTACGGGATAGTAGCCCATGCGGTTAGTATCACCGTTACTAGCGACGCGTCACCCCTCCAGCACAACGATATTGTACGGGCAGGGTGGCGCGACCAACCAACTAAACAACCTTCACCAACGGACAGCTCTAGCTAGGCACTAGCTAGCAGCAACCCTTGAGCTGGTGCGTTCCCCGAGTACCAGCACTCTCTGCTTTCGCGCTCGGCCCATCTAGGCCTCGCGCGAACGCAGTCTCGACTCTCGTAGTCGAGTAGGGTGTCAGTACTTGTTCTTTCGTTTTGATACGCACCTTGCGTCACAACACACTCCCATATGGTTCCTGTTACACCGCATTCCGATATGCATCCCGTGGTTACCGCACCTCGACACATCGCCGAGGACACTCTCACGCAACTACACGTAACAAAACTAATCCAAACGGCATGTGAGGCCTTTGAACTCCGAATTTCTGCGCAGATCAAGGCGAATTCGTTCGCCTTACTTGCCCAGATTCAGCAGCTCAGAAACCAATCTACACGTTTGGACCAGCAGTCCATTCCCGCTGTCGCAACACGTGCGGCAGAGGGTGGAATGGAGGCCCTTGCGCCACCTTTCGACTCGCTGCCCGACGACCACGACCTACCCGCGTCCAACGTCGTCGACTTCACCCCCGTCCGTGAAGTACCAGTCTTCGACCCTAGTTCCAAGACTTGGCCTGACGCTATCGCTACCCGGAGCGACTCCCTCCTAAAGGCACCCGTCCACGGTGACTTTTTAAGCGACAACTCAACCACCCATGCCGCCGTCGCGGTTCGAGGTGTGCGTCAGCCTACTACCACCCCGCCTCGCGCCAGTCATACCGTTCTTTGGCATCGACTTCAACGTGACTCCACTCCAAGGCTACCGCCAGCCGCCTACCGCCAGTGGCGCACCCGAGTGCGCCCTAGCATCCCCTTGCGCCCACCGGCCGACCCTGACCCTTACACACGCCCGGCAAGCCCGACGCCGTTGATGGCTTCGCTACCGGCATTTCAGGTCCCCTTTAAGGTCGCACGCCCACGCTTCTACACCGGCAGGCACCACAGTGCCCTTCCGCGACCACCACCGGACCCGGACCCGGACAATCCCTTGTCCATCCGCACTTCGTCAGTATTTCCACCGCATAACGCCCAGCGCGTTTGCCCGACGAACCCCCTTCCCGGCCCGACGTCGCCTCAGCCCGGACACACACTCGGCCTGCCCTCAACCCGGACGGCAGTGCAACGTCACGCGCCTTCGCCATTGACGCCACCCGACCCCGAACAGACCCACTCTATGGACGGCCTGACAACATCACCGTTTTCGGGGCAAAGCAGCACCACGCTGTTTTCGCCGATTCCCGGCCTAACTGCTAACGCCAACCTCTACGCACACAACGCGCGGCCAACTGCAGAACCAGACCCCGGCGGGACACATGGCCACTTTATGCCAGGCCCACACCCGACGCTTTCGCCGCTAACGCCCTGTTCGACACTTCGGCCTCCCCGGCATCACAGGTCTGCTGGTATGCTTTTGCGTGCGCCATCCTCCCCGGCATTTTACGTACACGCCTTAACTACTACTACCGTCGCCGAACACTGGCCTATTCCCGCCTGCGCCGCTATTTCCTCCAGCGACAGCACCTGCCTGCCCCCGACAGGCGGCGCCCAACCGTTGCTCACTGACGGCGGGGCGTATTTCCACTGTGGTGAGGCCGCAGTTCTGCGCCCGCGTACGCCGGTACCAGATGCAGACAACGCTGCAGTGCCTATCAACAGCCGGCTGGTGCCGAATTTTTTTTACACACCTGCGCCGCTACTGCCAGCCCACAGCGGCCACCTCCAAGGCCCGACAGCGTTCGCCTACCAGTGGCCTACCACTAGTCCGCCTACCATCGGTGCTTACCAACTACAGGTACGTACCTGCGTTCCGCTACCCCGTCGGACGTGCCGCACCATCCACTGTCGCCATTGCGGGTCGCCTCGACCCGCGCAGCGTCTTCTCCAAACACGCTGCCCGCCCCGCTCAACTCTTGACTACCAAAACAAAACACACTCAAATCAATCGCACGGCCTCCGTCCGGGCAACGCAGCGCTTTCTCGCCACAGCGCCACGCCTCCCCTCCCGCTCCCCGCTGGCCGTGCTGACGCCCGACACACCGCGACACTCCCTGCAGCCGCGCAAGCCTTTGGCTTTACCTACTTGGCAAACGTGCCCTCGGGTAAATGGTCAGATTGAGTAAATCTAGAGGTTTGCTACCCTACCCTCCATGTGTACGGGATAGTAGCCCATGCGGTTAGTATCACCGTTACTAGCGACGCGTCACCCCTCCAGCACAACGATATTGTACGGGCAGGGTGGCGCGACCAACCAACTAAACAACCTTCACCAACGGACAGCTCTAGCTAGGCACTAGCTAGCAGCAACCCTTGAGCTGGTGCGTTCCCCGAGTACCAGCACTCTCTGCTTTCGCGCTCGGCCCATCTAGGCCTCGCGCGAACCCACCCACCCATCCCTGTATAATCACGCGCTAATCTTCCCCCAGGCCATGCCTGTAAGGGTCTTTTGGCCATTCTGTAAGCAAGCTGACATCTTTGGCAAACATGCCCTCGGGTAAATTGACAAATATCCTGAAATCCCAGGCAATGCTTTTGCGCGCAAAATGGAATGCACCGACAACTGCGAGGGGCGAGTTCGCACACTGCCGGGCATGTGTACTTGGGGTTATCGCGCCCGCACCCGTGCGGCACGCTCTTTCAAACAATCGCCGTGCTTGGTAGACGAAAAGAGTAACGGGCGCACAACGCCGCAATATGAACGCTGATGCGACGGTCGCGCACATATAATGCATAGGCGACGGAGGGAGGAGGTGTTGGGTAGGCCGCTGTGGGGGAAACGCAAGAAATCGCGTATGTAGACTTACCACCGATATGCGCACAACCCAAGGGCAAGCCGCTTTCGGCCACAGTGTATTTCATTAATGTACAATGAATTACCTATACAGTTTTGCTGGGACATCGGTAGCATCGATGAATCCCATTAGAAATTTCTGAAATAAGATGATTGTAGAAGACAATAGCAATATAGTCATGCTAAACTAAATACACAGCTACCATCCGGTAGTAATCCGGCTCATACTCTCCTTAAAAATTGTTTGTGTGAGGAGACCGATGTTGATGCATCCATGCATTCGTCCCGCATTACCCGCATCGATGCGTCCATGAACTAGTGCCCTATTTAATCAATGCATCCACGAATTATTAGTGCCCCATTTAATCGATGTATCCACGAATTACATACCCATTTAATCGATGCATCCACTAATCAGTGTCCTACTTAATCGACGCGTCCATGAATTAGGAGAATAATAAAACGAGTGATGCATGCATCAAAATTTGATGTATTGGAACTCATGCTTGATATTTAATTTCTGAGGCTGATGCGGAGGCTTACCCGTCCGGGCGTCAGCCCATTCGAGTAATGCCATAAGGAGCAAGGCCCATCTCACGGAGCAAAATTCGGGAGTGCGATACATGAACTACAAAGAAAGCAATATGATGCAAGGCTTGGCGCCATAACTGAAAAACCTCTCATTTTCTGTAAAGTGAATGGTGCCGTGAAGGTGAAGGGGGGACACCGCCTGAAAATAAAACATTTATATCTTTGGGAGAGGTAGCGAACTGACGTACAAAACCATTAAATATGGGACTAGTGTCCCAAAATAGGCACTCCCAATTGAGCATTCAAGCATGATATATTCTATAGATAGGCACATCCCCGCCGCACGCAAGACGATGATGGGGAAAACATTCACGCATGGCATGAATGCGGACTAGACGACGGGCTGTGGGAAATACACGTGTACGAAATTGAATCATAATGTGAAACTCTGCAACGGCTCCCGCGGGAATGCCCGTGCCGTATTGTGGCAATGGGTTCCCAACATTCCTTCTGCACAACATGTAAATGGAATGTTGAGTATGTCTAAAGAAAAGAATATACTCGAAATTTAAGGTTGACAAGTGCATATTCATGTTGAGCCTTGTTGACTAGATAGGGTTTAGGATTTCGAATAGTCTGAACACCTCGATCGCAAGACAAAGGGGCTACCAAAGTCGAATTAGAGAAGCGAAATTATCATTGATGTTTGGTATGTTGTACGTCACATAATAGCGAATGGAAACGGTAGATTTCTGTTACGTTATGATTGCACTTATAAATGATCGTGATTTAAAAGTCATGCAAGAATTATTCAGCAATATTCAACACTTAATGTCACCGTAAGGCAGTGATGACATATGCTTCAAATGTAGATAATGGGGAATTTTTTTCTTTAGCACGGGGTGCGTACTAAGAAAAAACATTTAATGTGCATACCGCTCGCCTCAACTTGTAGATTCAAATCAGCTTCCAAGCTCGAACACAATTTTTTTGACTGGCGATGGGGGCTCAACAACCTAAGGTTGATGTTGGCATCCATACTTTTTAATCCCTTGTCGCGCCTTCCGTTCAATGTATTAATTATTATTACCCCTTTGCTCTTGAGGACGGGGATCGGTTGGCTCCTATAGTCCTATGGCGGTTGACTTTGTTGATCGCTTGGCCATTTTGGTGGCAGATCGACGTTTCCCAAGCATGGGGGGTGCGGCGGACTCTCGCTCTTTATTACGGTCTGGAAGATATGCCCGCATGAAGGAGTTTGTACGGCGGTCTACATGTGTTCCATTTTGTGACGAGAACTATAATGTAACATTACATTACATGGCAGTATACATGTACTCGTTAAAAAACAAAATGTACTCGTTACTAATTTCATTCGTGCTAAGAATCCATCCGAAGAACGGTTCCGTCTCCACCGTAATTTAGCTCGAGGATACTCCGCTTTTAGCAGGGACATGATCCGGATCCTACGACTCCGCGAATCCCCGAGACTACTCGGGTTCGGACTCGGTCTCGTGGGTCCGGACCCTAGAATCACAGGAAATCGCGGGATCCGGACCCTAGAATCACAGGTAATCGCTGGATCCGAACCCTAAGTTCGGTAGGTAATCGCGGGATCCTAACCCTAGAATCACAGGTAATCGTTGGATCCGGTACCAGTTATTGTAAGTAATCGTAGGATCCGGTACCAGTTATTGTAAGTAATCGTTGGATCCGGTATTCATCGTACTTTAATGGATCCGCGGTAATCGCGAGTACCTCATCCTCGCAAAACGATGTGGAATCGCGATACCCAATCAGTACTCACGATTCCGAGTATCTCACGACTTTGTGGTGGCCCGAAGTGACACGCTGTTTTTTGGGAGGTATTTGGCAATGCAAATCTGCTGAGGTGTATGTCTAGGATTGGTTCAATAGCCCTGATTGTTGTCATTCCGCAGCCTTGAATCGATTGTAGCCCACCCAAGGGCCAATTAAACGGTGCGTACGCGCTTGAAATCCACCATAACCTGCCCGTCCACATCCGACTCCTATCACAGTTAGCAACAATGGCGGGGCAAGCGGGAAGTAGTAGACCGCCTAGATCAAGGAAGAGCTTGTCATCGACGGCTATCCAACGTACAGAAGAAGAGCTTGTTGGGAATTCAGATAGGGTGTTCATGATACCTCAGTCAAAATCTAATGTATGGGATCCAAGCATGAGCAGGCGCATAGAACTAGTAGAGATGCAAAAATTGAATTTGCAGTACAAATTTCCCAAAAATGCGCAATTTGAATCAATTTGCATGAGTACTTCGAGTACTTGTTGGAATCGCGAACCCAGCGAATCCAATGGAACAAAAAATTTAGAAGTACTCATGTACTCGGTTCCGGAACCTAAAACACAAGTACTCGTTGGATCCGAACCCTAGAATCACAGGTAATCGCTGGATCCGAACCCTAGAATCACAGGTAATCGCGGGATCCGGACCCTAGAATCACAGGTAATCGCGGGGTCCGAACCCTAGAATCACAGGTAATCGCGGGATCCAAACCCTAGAATCACAGGTAATCGCGGGATCCGGATCCCTTTTTTAGAGGTACTCACTAGGTCCGGATCCTAAAAAATCAAGTACTCATGGATCCGAACCCAACAAAAAAATGGCGGATCCAGTCCCTCGCTTTTAGTACATGGGTATGCCAAATAGCCCTAAGAATACCCTAGTCGGCCTAGTTTACCCCTTTTTGTGTGACAATTTGCTTAGAGAACAAATTGCATAACAAATGATTACTTCTAATGCAGAGAGAACGTGCGAGAGCGTAAATGTTTACAATGTAGCTTAATGTGCTTGAAAAGAGAATTAGAAAAATGGCTTGTCACCTCCCTCCATTGCGTTGGCTTACGTAGCCATGCCTAGCTCGCCTTTCGTTTTGACGCGTCACGTGACCCTCGGAAGCTCGTCTCATGTCACGTCTTGATGACTGTCGCCTCGGATAGACGTGATCACGCGCGTCATGGCGTTAAGGTAATCTCACTAGTTGGCACGCTAGTGCCTCGGGGATATGTGTATGATCTGCTATATCATACATCGGCCTGTATGATTACGCGTTTTCATAATCAATATTTTTTCTGTTAAATACCGCTATGTATACAGTCAGTGAATATCTAAAGTAGCGGCAGACACGCCTAAGCTCAGTATCGTCTGCACCACCGACTTCGGCTACAGATCGAGCGACCATCCCTATCATAAGGTATGGTGCACCACGCCCGCTGAATATTGGGGGAGGGAAGGGTTCAAGATACTAGAGGTGCGGCCGTGGGGCGTATTTATTCCGTACGGACCCGCCTTATGTCACCAAAAGCTAGGAGGTCGAGTAGCATTTGGTGTTCGTAGCCAATCGCTGTCGTGCCGTGCGCGGGGCGCTAATTGCAAAGTCCCACACTCAACGCACAGAAAGGAAGTACTCTGCAAGATACCCTCGTCGAGGTTGCACTTGAGGTAGCATATTCGTTTGTTGTGACCGTTTTCGGAGCGTTCAGTGTTGTTTAGGGTGTGGACGTGTTCTTCTTGGGATCTTTCGGTTCGGCCGAATAACGGTCCGGATAGTAATCACCTGTCCCGACGTTGGGTTGACACAACGTGATCATGTAACACGTTGGAGACCAACGATTGGTATGCAATCTGAAAAGGCTCCTAAATAGTTCGGGTCGAATAGGGCTGGGTTGTTTGAATGTGAAACTTGATAAGCTCCAACAGTAGGTGACGCATATGTTGTAGTCGTCGAGCACGAACATCTATTAAGCTTCCTCCATCGCATCAATAGTCACTAACGCTACCTATCCACGGATTTTCTTCGAAACAGACACACAACATTGTTGAGATATAGCATAGGTATCGATATAGCATGGCACCTCAAAGTTAGAGATAGGGGTTGACGTAGTGCACGCCAAGGCCGCCAGGCCTCTTGAGCTTTTATAGTGGACGTAACACAACATAACTCTTATACGCCGTTTGCACTTGCCTGTTGTCACTAATTTTACTGTTGTCACTTATCATGATGTCACTTGTCCGCCTGTTGACACTAGTTTTAAAGTGATCCATTGCAGTGCTAAGGTAAACCATGGTCTCTGCTTCTGGTGTAGATTTCTTATGGGAGGAAGGCCTTGGGAAAGAGGTTGTGCGTACTTCACGATTTCGGTGAAGTAGCTCTTTATTTTGCGACAGGACACATCGAGGGATATGCAGCAAGAAGGTAAGTGCCTATTCCACATTCAATAGAAACTAAATGACATTGACTTTTCTCAACTTCTTTTCCATAAACACGCCCGAACCAAGCATTCAGCAGCATAGTCATGCGTGCACCTTTGACTTCATTCGCCATTCGGTGCACACGCCATGTTGAGCTACATGTTTTATCCATGCATCGCTTATCCATTTGCATTTCTATGAATACCAATAAGCATCATTCAATCTATCCCCGAGGGCTAGTATTAGGTGATGAAGAATTGTTATGCACGCAAGTCGGCGTGTATGTTCTCGTGGGAAAGCATGATACACAGCTTCAAGATGTCTACTCGTCCGTTTGTCACATGTAGGCTCTCCCCCCCCCCCCCCCCCCCTCACCATTACATATAGAGCAGCACGCATTCCAATTAGGCATTATCGCCACAGTAATTATTCTCAACACCTCCCACATCGCTAATATGTTTGGGTTGCATACTGCAACGGTGACTTTAAGGACAGGTGGGAGCATCGCTACGTCAAGGAGATAGCCGTCTCGGGGATCCGATACGGTGTTTTTCTTGGAGCGTGGTCGCCCTCGTCATCGGAAGACTCGCCATAACGAGGCTCCATAACGAGGTCGTCGTTGGTGTAGTCGGGTATGCTTTCTACGTTTGTAGGCCGTGACATTAAGTTCGAACTATAGCTAGCGAAAGCACCCCACCATATAAGGTAGTTCGGTAGTGAGAGTTCGATAGTCCGCGGACCGGTATCACTCACTACCGACCCTCTGTAATAAATGGTACGAGTAACGCATCGTCCGTAAGTGCACATGGAATTTGCATAGCTAGTCGGGGGGATTGAAAGGGCATTCGCACTGCAACGCATTTTGTGTAGATGATCTGTGTGGGTCTAAGAGTTGCACTGCCAGCTTTGTCTAGTTTAGCGTAAAAGTTGCGTGCGCGATCGTGTTCTAGCGGCATGTCGACGCATTTGACCACCCCACACAGTAGCCGACGGACGCGCCGACCGTCCCATAGCTGTGGTACCGTTCTTGTCGTCACGCACCACCTTTTAGATGTAAAAGGGAGTATATGCGGGTAGAGAAAGATGCCTTTCGCGTCACTGTCGTTTTCGTGGTTGTGGTGGTGTATGCCGACAAGCGATCAGACCAAATCAGCCGTTCGAACAGGTTCCGCCCCTTCCTGGGTCGTGAGCCGACGGAGTTAAGCTAAGGACACTTTGGGGTACACGCCCCTAAAGTTTGACAAAGTACTAACTTTTCCTCGCGTGGGGGTGACCAGTTTTTTACGAGACTCTGGTGTATGATTAGTCATACAAATGTAGTATTTATCATACACATATCCCCGAGGCACTAGTACTTTCATGGAGTTGATCTAATTAAAGTGCTTGTACAATTGCGGGAGGACACGTCCTCGGAGTGTACGGAATGCAACTACAAGTGATACGTACGGGTCTTACAATCATTTGTATTGCAATAGGATATTACTCGCCACGATGCTAACCATGGGGAATTTGCTCGTCCTTGAAATGGGTGTGGAAAATGTACTTTCCTCGGCCTCATGGAATAGTGTCGACCTTAACAGCTGAAATGCGATCGAGGTCGTACTCATCGGCATCGTCTTCAAGAGTCGTATAATGGGTAGAGGGACGTAAGGTAGCGGTCAGACAAAGACGAAGACTGTTAACGTAAAACACCGAGTTTAGTCGAAGAGCAAATGGTATCTCCAACCTCTAACGGTTAGCAACAATCTTCTCCAACTCTATAAAAGGTCCCAACTATGTGTCCTTCAGCTAACGACTGAGTTGACCGCGTAGAAACACGCCCTTTGTTACAACCGAAACCTTGTCTTTTTTATGCAAATGGGACGTTATTGACGGGTGAGAACGAGTTTGCATGTCATCCATGTGCACTCGTAGCACAAACGTAACCAATGCCGTAGCCAAGTAACCCAACCGCTCCCGTCGCAACATGTAAAAACTCGCAGAAATTGTTGTAACGCAGAGTTAACCCTCTTAGTTGAAACATCGTTCTCAGGATGTCAACTTAAAGACATGTTGCACTGAGTCGCTAGGCGTCTTCAAAGTTTTTGCCAAAATGCGCTGACGAATCGCGGGTCTCTTTTGCTAACCAATACACGCGGGAAGCCATGTAAAATGTACACACCTTGTAAAAAGACCTAAGTTGTTTCCTCAACTGTAATCTCCTATGAACAAGGGAGAATGTGCGCCATTCGCGTCAAGTGGTCAACAAGCGCCAACACACTGTCGAAACATGCTCTTACAAGTAAGCGAGTTAGAAATTCTAAACCCATTGTGTGCCATGTTCGAAGCGGAAGATGTAGTGGTTCTAGAGCAACCGTCATTTGGGGTCACTCTTTGGCGCGGCAGCAAACAACCACACATATGTGATTAGGCGTTAGTAACGTAATGTCGAATGCGACGCCACCAGAACCTTTCCGGAGCCTTAGCGAGAGTACTCACGTAGTCTCTGTGACATGCATACCCAATGTCGTGTAGCTCGAACAACACCTTATGCTTTTGCACATTATCGTTCGAAATACACAATCTTGTATTTCTCCAAATACAAGCATCGCATGCAACAGTATGTCCAACCTTCGTCAACTCACCCCATAAAATGAGTCTTTGGTGCAACCCAAACGAGCCATCTCACTTACTTCCGGGTGCAATTGCAAGGCACTAGTAGTTAAATTGCTTAAATTTGCGTCCAAATTATGTGAAGCCATCGGGGCGTCGTGGCTCCTTGGCAGTTGGGACTAGTCTTGAAAATTTGCACTATGGGACACATCGCCACCCCGAAATAGTGGGAGACTTGCTTGTGCGCAAAAATCTGCCCGTCAACTCAAAGGGCGAGCCTCCGTCATGGAACCCTTGCGAAAGGCTAGGCTACCGTCATCGCACCAATAAACGGTTGCAAGTCGCGTACGTAACACGCAATTTGTTTGTTTAACATGTCTTTCTGTTGCCTGAGGAGATGACGCAGTGTGTCGTGGTCCGAGACCACCAAGAACTTGGAACAACCTTCAAGGTAACATCTCCACTGCATTACTTGACAACTCCGCAAACCACTGAAGCTTGCTAATCGTAAGCGGAGTAAGAGTTACCACGCTCAACCCAATTAAGTTTACGTGCCCAATAAGAGATTGGTTGAAGACCTCCTACATGCTAATTTTGCGTTAAGACAACTGCAATACCCATTGCCGATGCATTTGTAGCCACGGTAAACGTCGCGTCCGAGCTGATCTCCTAGAAAACAAGACGTGGCTCGGAAATTAGACGTACCTTGGGCGCCCGCCGCCATCGCACCGGCGGCGGCCCCGGAGGGGGGTTGCGCTCGCATGCCCGCCAACATTCTCCCCCACCTCCACGTGTTGGGCACTTGTAACCCTATAGCCGTACCATGCCATGCCTCGCACAGTTGGGGGCTAGTCGTGGTGAAAATAGGCGGTTGTGATCCGCGTGATCTACAACTGTCGGGAAGCCTCGGTACGGAAGGCTTTTGAAATATTATTTGTGCAATAACGTCAAGATGTCCCGCTCAGATGTAGTCCGCTATATTTCTTTTCAAGGCTCGATACTCCTTGAACACTATGATGTGTACGGGCGGGACATGCATCTCATGGATCATTTTGCGGCGACGAGGTTACGGACGGATTTAAGCTGGCGGCGGGCGTTGGGGCTGTCCGCGGACACCCGGGAAGCAACACCGGGGTAAGGTGCTCGCTAGCCGCCGACCAACCCAGTGGGACTTGTGTCGTCCTTAGGGGAGAGACGAGATGTTACGCAAGCTGGAGGAAGGTCAAACCCGGAAGAGCGACATGGCCTAGCGGTGGAGTTTTTCATGATTAAACGCTTAAGAAAAACCCGGTACGGAGAGTTTTCGGCTTAAATGTTTCCGTACCCGACACGTTCGGAGAACGGCGCCTCGATCTACGAGTTCGACATACCCCCCCCCCCCCCCCCCCCCCCCCCCTTCGGTTGATACCCAGTTATAAACTTACTACATCAAGTATGGTGCCTTGCATAGGTAATTATATACGTAATTCGTTGTACATCGATTACATACATTACTAGTTCCTAGATGCATTGATTAATGAGGGTAATAATTCATGGATGCATCGATAAAATAGAACACTAATTCATGGACGCATATTGATTAAATTGAGCACTAATTCATAGATGCATTTATTAATGAGGGTAATAATTCATGGATGCAATGATTAAATTGGCAACTAGTTCATGTACGCATTGATGTAACTGATGCGGTAGACGCATCATGATGCCATGAATACATCGATGTTTGATGCTGAGGCGTATTGACCATGAGTTAAACGCATGTCCACCAAACAAAGACGTAAACGAAATGAGTGCCGTGTCGGTGTTGGGATCGAGCCCCAAATTAAAAAAGCGTCGCGGCTAAAACTCTAGCCATTCCTCCAAGTCCCTCGGGTTAGTTCCACCTTGTCGAGGTCGTTGTACATATGCCTTATGTTGACTCTCGGTCAGGGTAACTAGAAAGACTATCAAAGCTCGCAGGACGCGGCGGAACTCGCATTCGTAAATCGGAGGGTTCTTCGCCAACCAACGGGTTAAAGATACCAACACATTGCTTCCCAACATAACAAAAATCAACAATAGTAAAACGAGGAGAAAACACGAAGTCCATACTAGGTAAATCGATGTCGTGAACAAAGAAGCAAAGCTTCTCCCGCACAACGTCATACAAAGATTGCCAATACCCAACAAATCCGGATTACATGAACTAGTGAGACAACTTACTATACTTTACGTTACCAGTCCGGGCAAGCGTAAGAATGAGGCCACCGATCGAAATAGTAGCCGAAACAACGTAGAAATCCGCCAATTGTCCACTCATGCCTCAGCTTTAGCGGCCGTACGCAAATGAGAAGTAATACAGTTCGATAGAGCACACGCTGCAACATCTTAGACGTGCTGCTTCTTTCCATCCGAAAACGTAATCGAAGCTACTTCGTAACGAACCAATTGTAAATCGTCGCTCGAAAATGGCAAGATGGTTTCGCGAAACAACACTCGCGATGTTGGTGCTGCATGTTTCGCTACGCAAAATTCCGCCAGCTGAAAACCACACCTTCCCGGATTGAGCTTCACGCGGAATAACGATTTGAACATTGCCGCCAAAAGCACATGCAACAAAAACCAAAATCACAATGTAATATCCATATTGTCCCAAAGAAGCCTTTGTCATCATAAGTCGAGCAGTCTTCGAAAGTCTCGCGAGTGTTAGCGTGTTTATCCAAAACGCTCCGAGACCATTGTGACAGTTTGCTTAGAGAACAAACTCCGTGACTATCAATTACGGCTAATTCATAAACAGATTGCGGTAGCTTAAATGTTTGCGGTAGTGTAGCTTTAACATAATTGAAAAGGGAATCAGAGAAAATATTTATCTCCTCCCCCCATTGCGTTGGCTTAAGTTCCCTAGCCTAGCTCGCCTTGAGTCTTGAAGCGTCATGCGGCCCTCGGAAGCTCGTCGCATGTGACGTGCTGACATAAGCCTCGGGAATACGTGATCATGCGCGTCGTTCCGCTTAGTTAACCTCACCTGGAAGCACGCTAATATTGTATCATGACTTGAGCTAATTACAATGGACATGTACAACTGCGGGTGTACACTTCCTCGGCGGAGTGAACGGAAAACAAGTATGCAACTAGGAGTGATACGACGTACGGGTCTTTATACATAAATGACTATGACAATACTCGCCAGATTTGCGCTCCACTTCATGTGCCACCCCGTTCTCCTAAGGCAGAAGTTCGAGTAATAGGATAACGATCTTCTTTGTCGTCCCTCTTCATCTCTCCCATCCATAATTTTCCGTCCCTTCGTCTTGGAATAAGATGACATCGCCAAACCACCACCCGACATGGTAACATTGTTACTAAATCGTTTCCCATGCATTACGTGCAACAAACACCACATTCATCCATCCAAGAACGCATTTCCTTGGCATCAGTTTCTTCTACCCACAACATTCCTTCCTCCCTCCACTACGCGTTCCTTCCCTCTTCCCTATCTCCAAATATTCACCTACAAACTTGCAACACCAACAATACCCTTCAAAACAATGCCATCATTTGGTTTATTTTCCTAAAAAAACTCAGGTGTCGGAGGTGGGGGTTGAAAAGGAGTCAAAAAAACTGTCGATGAAGTCCGTTGCGGCGGCAAAACACAGGTATGACCGCTATATCGCAACACATAAACAACGAAATGAATTTCTTGAAAATGTGAAAGTTACCAATGTTATTCATAACAAAGCAAGTAAGCCAACCTGCGTTGTGTATCCCATTCAACTATAGCCATGCTCGTACTAACTATGAAAACATTCAGCGAAGGAGTAATGATAAGATTTTAATAATGGACATACGGCACGACGTCTTAGTGTCATATGAGAGTAATTGCTTTTTTGCTAGTATTCATTTTTCAATGCATAGTTTTGTTTCTTTCCACTTGTGTAAATCCTTAAGTCGTATCACATTTTAGGAATCTCGGTACATTATTCTTGTATTTGTATTGCACAACAGGAAAGAGGCGGACATGCACCACGAGAATGTAGCCTTCCATCATCACGTGGCCACGAAGCTTAGGTAAGTACACCGCTTTCCTTTTCCACCTCTTCAATCTTGTAAGTATGTTGTGGTAGCAAAGCTCGGGTGAGTAAGACAACTTTAAAACAATTTCCTTGATTTGATTGAAACGGATTGTCGTACACGTTTGAATACGAATTTACATAATATTTAGTCAATTTGGTAAGATGCGTTTTGATATTTAAGATGCGTTTTTGAAAAGGATTGTCAAGCACGTTTTCATATAAAATTTACATAATGTTTTGTCAATTTGGTACGATGGATGTTGATATCTATGTAAATACATTTCCATTGTGCACCAGGAAAGCAACGGAGGTGTCGGAGGTGGGGGTTGAAAAGGAGTCAAAAAAACTGTCGATGAAGTCCGTTGCGGCGGCAAAACACAGGTATGACCGCTATATCGCAACACATAAACAACGAAATGAATTTCTTGAAAATGTGAAAGTTACCAATGTTATTCATAACAAAGCAAGTAAGCCAACCTGCGTTGTGTATCCCATTCAACTATAGCCATGCTCGTATTAACTATGAAAACATTCTGCGAAGGAGTAATGATAAGATTTTAATAATGGACATACGGCACGACGTCTTAGTGTCATATGAGAGTGATTGCTTTTTTGCTAGTATTCATTTTTCAATGCATAGTTTTGTTCCTTTCCACTTGTATAAATCCTTAAGTCGTATCACATTTTAGGAATCTCGGTACATTATTCTTGTATTCGTATTGCACAACAGGAAAGAGGCGGACATGCACCACGAGAATGTAGCCTTCCATCACCACGTAGCCACGAAGCTTAGGTAAGTACACCGCTTTCCTTTTCCACCTCTTCAATCTTGTAAGTATGTTGTGGTAGCAAAGCTCGGGTAAGTAAGACTGCTTTAAAACAATTTCCTTGATTTGATTGAAAAGGGTTGTCGTACACGTTTTCATATAAAATTTACACAATGTTTTGTCAATTTGGTAAGATGCGTTTGATATTTATATAAATGTATTTCCATTGTGCAACAGGAAAGCAACGGAGGTGTCGAAGGTGGGGGCTGAAAAGGAGTCAAAAAAACTGTCGATGAAGTCCGTTGCGGCGGCAAAACACAGGTCTGACCGCTATATCGTAGCACATAAACAACGAAATGTTTTTTTTTTTTGAAAATGTGAAAGTTACCAATGTTATTCATAACAAAGCAAGTAAGCCAACCTGCGTTGTGTATCCCACCCAACTATAATCATGCTCATACTACTTTCAAAACATTCATCGAAAGAGTAATGATAAGATTTTAATAATGGACATACATATTAATATTTATAAATGTATTTCCATTGTGCAAGAGGAAAGCAACGGAGGTGTCGAAGGTGAGAGTTGAAAGGGAAGTGAAAAAAGTGTCGATGAAGTCCGTTGCGGTGGCAACGCTCATGTAAGTAAGACTACCTTAGACCTTTTTCCTTCACTTGCTTGAAAAGGATTGTCGTGCACTTTTCCATATAAATGTACACAAATGTAGTATGTTTGGTACGATGCATGTTCATATTTATGTAATTGTATTTCCATTGTGCAACATGAAAGCAACGGAAGTGTCGGAGATGGGGATTGAAAAGCAAGCAAAAGAACTGTCGATGAATTCCGTTGCGGCGGCAAAACACAGGTCAGACCGCTATGTCGTAACACATAACCAACGATTTCTTGCAGCTCGTATAGGAAGAATTTTACAATACTGTCGTAATAGTATTTGTTATTAACGATAATAGGCATACAACTTTTGTTACATGTTTGCTTACGTATTGTCTTATGGATAACATTGTTAACTTATAATAGGACATCCATATATGCCACCATGATTGTCCATATATGTCACGTGTGGAGGCATGTCCTATAGCGTTTTTCAAACAGATGAGCATAACGGTTCTATGCCATTCGTACTTACCGATTTTAGTCATCGCGCTGCAATTATCTAACGCAAGTTGTTTTACTTTCC
>JAPMLY010003138.1:0-26604 GCA_026401115.1 Tetraselmis chui | reverse complement strand
GCACGACCATGCCCTGTCGGAGTCGTTTTGGCGAGGCGGGTTGAGGGATTGGAGGGTGCCTACGGGAGGGGGGGGGAGAGGAGTTCCAGTCGGAGAGGAGGTTGAGAGAGCGAGCGAGGAGGTCGGGTGGGGGGGTGATGTAGAGAGTCAATCCAGGTAGCGGAGGAGTGAGTAATGTGGAGGAGGCCGAAGTGAGAGTTTTTGCCATGTGAGGACGAGGAGAGAGTGACCGGGCATCCCCGGACGGGGGGGGGAAGCCGCGGTTGGCGAGGTTTGTCCAGTGACTGGGGTATTGGGAGTTGTGGAAGTGGTTATCTACTTCGTTGTTGGTGATAACTGTGTATGAGGCGGCGGGAGTCGAGTGGAGTTTGGTTATTGCGGAAGCGAGGCAGGAAAGGTTGGAGAGGTCCTGGTATCGACCCCATTGGAAGGAGAGGGCAGCAAATGTATCGAGGTAGCCGATGGGGGTGGGGAGGCCGTATTCAAGGTTTAAGTCGAATAGAAAGTTATGCATCGTTGTGCCGCAGGTACGGGGGTTAAAGTGGGCCGGGAGATTGAAGCGAGTCACCGTGTTTACAGTGTGTCTGCGGATGTCGGGTTGGGGAGTGGGGAGGGGGGTGTGGGGTCTAACCTCGGGTTCGTCCTGGGGGGACCTAATGATGATAGTCGGCCTGTTTGGCCGGGGGTGACCCGTGGTGGGGACTGTCACTGGGGGAGGCGGTGTTGGCCGGCTGGGTGCCTGAGGGCTCCCAGTCGTCCTCCGGTTGGTATGAATAGCCGTCGAGGTCGAGTTCTTCTTCGTCAGGAGAGCCGGTTGGAAGGGGGAGGTGGGCAGGGTCAACAAGGTGAAGGGGGGTAGTCGTGGTGAAGGGGGGGTTGTGGTCGGGAAGGAGTGGGGGAGAAGGGAGGGCATGTTGGTGAGTGAGGGAGGGGTGCGGGGGGGCGCGGGTTGGGGGGGACGGGGAGGGTTGCTTGCGGGAGGGACGAGAGGGCTTGGTAATTCCTGTTGGGGGTGCGGGTCGGAGTGAGGGGTCCGTGGGGGGGCGAGGGCGGGGAGGGGAGGCTGCTAATGAGAGCGGTGTTGGGGAGGAAGGGGTGGGGTGTAGGGGACGGGTAGGAGGGGGGGCGATGGTATAAGTAGGGTTGGGGAGGTCGGGGAGGTGGGTGGGAGGTTGAGTGAGGGGGGGGGTGGGGGTGGTGAGGTGGAGGAGTCCATGGGTCCAGAGGAGTCTTCTGTGAGAGTGGGGGGAGGGAAAGGGTGGAGAGTGGTCGGAGGAATCGTGGGGGGGGCTGGAGGGTAGGGGGGGGGTGGCCGTGGTAGGAGGAGGTGGAGGCGGGTTGTGAGGCGGTGGGTTGGTGGAGGGGCCATGTGGTGTGGGGTAGGGGGGCCGGGTTGGTGGAAAGTTGTATTTCTGGGAGCGAGGAGAGGTCGAGGGGTAGGTCAATGTCTTCCTGCATTTGGAAGTCAGCGGGGTCCAGGTGCCATTGGCTGGGGATGTGATTGTCTGTGAGGTGGCGGGACCATTGGAGGAGAAGGGCGGGGGGGTTGCGGTGGAGGGTATTTCTTTTTGTGATGGTGAGAGGGGGTGGAGAGGGGGGGTGGTGAAAATGGGGTCTGCGAGACGGGCTTTTCCGAAGGTGGAGTAGTGGTGGGGAGTGATGTTGAGGGTGCAGGAGGAGTGAGTGCGAGCGCCTCTATGGGTGTATGTGTGGGTCAGTGGGACAGTGATTGTGCCGTTGGTTGAGATGAGGATGCAGTACATTTCAGGGCTGAGGGAGATTTGTATGCTGGTATTGATGGTGGGGGAGTTGGAAGGGTGTGAGCGAAAGTATGAGCCATCTGGGAACTTTTTCAGGGTTGTGTAGTAATAGAGGCTGGGGGGGTGTTGTGGGGGGGGGGGGGTGGTTGTGGGGGTGTTGTGTGTGAGGTATTCGGTGGCCGTTTGGGACAGGAGGGTGTGCAGCCAGTGTGATGGGGGAATGGTGCCGTCGGGATTTATGCTTGGGAGGGAGAGAGAGTGGCGGGACTGTATGAGGACTGTGGTGAGGCATGTGTCAGCCCAGGATATGCCAGGAACAAGGCCTGAGACGGGGGGGGTGTGATGGTGATGGTGTGAAGGTGATTGTCAGGGGGTACGGTTTCAGGGGGTGAAAATGAAAAAATGGGATGGGATACAAGGCCGGATTGTGAATGGATGGGATTCTTGGGCAGGTGGAGGATATTTACCCCGAATGAGGAGGGGTCGGCCTCGATCGGGGTTGGGGTGTCCAACGGTTGGATGGCGTCCGCAAATTGAAGGATGAACTGCGCTTGTTCTGGGAGGTCTTCTAGTCTGCATTGTGGGTGAGTCGAGGGGGCTGATCTGGTTGAGGTGAGAGCCGTTGTGAGGTCGGAAGTGAGGAGGTCCTGTAGGAGGGCGATCACCTCTTGGCCGGTGATACCGGAGAACAGGGGGGATCGGATTTTCACCCGACGACCTGAGACTGCAAGAGCCGATGCGTCGCGGAGGAAGCGAATATTCTGCTGACTCAGGTTTTGCAGTAGCGAAGGGGAGGAGGTCAGAGAGGGGGGCACTAGACCGGCCGAATTAAATTCACGCTGGTGTGAAGTTACCTGGTACATGAGTCCTACCGTTATACAAGAGGTGGGGATAGCCAGGCAGACTTCCTGGAAGCCCGAATGGAGCTCGACCGGTAGGGGGGTGTTGTCGTCGCATTTCGGGGCGGTGGGGTGGTGTGTGCGAGAGGAGTTCGCTGACCAGCGCGTGTGGTGGATGAGTTCCCTTCCGATTATATTTTTGATACGGTTGGGGAGATCGGTGAGGGAGTTGACGCATTCGAGGAGCCAGCGACGGGCCACCGAGCAAGCGGATGCGATCGGGTCGGGGTGCGACGGGTCCGGCATGAAGACTCCA
Organism: Tetraselmis chui; assembly: GCA_026401115.1. Classification (NCBI taxonomy): domain Eukaryota; kingdom Viridiplantae; phylum Chlorophyta; class Chlorodendrophyceae; order Chlorodendrales; family Chlorodendraceae; genus Tetraselmis; species Tetraselmis chui. The sequence goes on along the minus strand of JAPMLY010003138.1, from coordinate 23,689 downwards.
TGGAGCCAGAAGCGGGCCATGTGAGGGGGGTGGTGGAGTACTGGCCTGTAAGGAGGAGCGTGTCGATCATTCTGGTGGAGAAGTCGTCGGCCTGTCCGGTATTTTCAGTTGACCGCGGAATGGACAGGACAAGGGGGCATTGGAGTCCGCGACGGAGTGGGAGGGGGTCCATAGGTGTGCCCAGTATTTGTTGGGGGTGGGGAAGTTGAGAGGTTGAGAGGAACGGGGTCAGCGGGTGACCCGCGAGTTTGTTCCTGGGGTGGTATAAGTCCGTGAAGCGGCCGTGTTGCGGGGGATCCCTCACAAGCACCTGCTTGTAGGTGGGGGGGGGGTGGGGGTTGAAGACATGGCAGTCGAGCAGGATGTCGAGTGTGGAAGATAAGTAGATGAGGTGTGTGTGGCTTTTGGAGTCGAAGATTGAGAGTAGTGCGCGTGTTGGCGGTACGCGACCAGGCCTGATGGGATATGGGTTTGATGGATGTTGGCGGCGGACAGGGACGTCCGGACGCTCGGAGGGGCGCGATAGAGCGCGCCGGCCGCCGGGAAGGAAGGGTTTTGTATGCGTATCGCGAGGGTTCTGTAGTACTTTGATGGGTACATGTGTGGTTTTCGAAGTGGATGGCGCGATAGCTGTCGGGGGGATAAAATTCAAATCCCTGGAAGCTGCGCCTTTGAGTGTGTACCGTTTGGTGTCGCTACGGATCCATTGACCATTTTGAGCTAGGCTCGGGTGGTGAGAGGTGAATGGTACACGCTGTTCAGCGGCCCTGTCCACCAGTCTTGCGCTCGATGGGAGGCCAGGCCCAGAGCGAAGACGATCGGCGTTGCTCATTCGAGCTACCGATCCATCCCCGTTTTTGAGGTTCAGTAGTACTTTAGTAGTACTTCGGATCTTTTTATTGTCTTTAGTGACGGTAGGATGGTTAGTGGCATCGATTAAATCAAGTACATCGTATGGCTACGTTACATTGTTTCTTAGACTCGCCGTATTGGCTTCAATTTGCTTGTCGCCAAGAGTACTTGGACATCAAAACAAGCACCGCTCACCCAACGAGACTACCCCACTCTCAGTGACTTCAACACGAGGAGACAAAGATCTTCCGCAATTGGCATGAGGTTGGCTTGAGGTTGATTCCAATAAGAAAATTGTACACTGCTCGCGAGCCCTCGTTGGAATCACAATGCGCGCAAGCATTCCATAATATATAGATGAAGCCGGTGTTATACCTAACATTGTATATGAAGCACCCATATTGTCGTTGAATACATTGAATAACTAAACCTCAAATACATGCTGTCATATCTCACCGCCCGGACGACAGGGTCTGTCATAGCAATGTTTTTGTCGTTTCTAGCAGCCGAGAAAGGGCCATGCACATACATAATAACACGACGTGCATGATCGCAGGTGACGTTGTAGACCACTGTCGGATAGTTCTACTTCCCTTTGTAGGCCGGCTCACTCGGGGCAGGGCAATTGTCCCATGCGAAGTGCACACCGTCCATACTACCCACGCCACAAGGCAGCCCAAGCAAGGAGTACAAAGTCTCCACACTTTCTAGCTCCGCTGTGTCGCTAGGCATGTGCACATTGTCAACGAAATATGCTTCTGCCATCCATCTAGTAAACTTGTGAAAAAACTTTGCATGCCCAGATTGGGAGACGCCACTCCCTAGCCTCATGCCATCCATAGTATAGCCCAACGCCATAACCCTCAGCGTCGCCAAGATCTTAAGCGTGAAAGGTGTAGGCGGAGCACCCCTTTTCTTATTCTTGCGTCCCGGCCTGTCGTCGCGGAATCTGCCGGAGTCGTAGGCAGCTTCCACTATGTCTTGATACGACTCGAAAGGGACTCGGAAAGTGCGCCAGAAGTCCTTCCTTGTACATGGTATTGTCGCCCACCTGTCAGCTGTGTTGAGGTACTCGGTCTCGTACATACACGTCGACTCCTTTGTACGCAACTACCGCCATGCCTTGATGCCTTTCAGCCACGCCCTCCTCGGTTTGCCCTTCATCTTTCCGGGGCGACGCCCTCCACGACCACCTTGAGGCAACGCTCGCCCATTAGCCACTTCTTCACGCTGTTGCGAACGACGCCTTCTCATGTACAAATACGCTGCGGTAGCGGCCCCGAGCGCAGCTGCTTGCAAAGAGCTCCCGGCGGACGGGTCCGTACCCATCACCACATCTTGCGCGGACGGAACGGCATTCACGAGTGCCACCAATCCGAAAAGCAGGGCCACGGCCCATACAAGCGTGATGCGCCTCGGATTCAACATCATGGAACGGACACGGGTGCGGGTAGGTGTGTGTGAGAGGGTGTGTGCGGGCGCGATGGCTGAGCGGAAAAGGCCGTAGAAGCCCGATATAAAGCCCGTATGTATTGCGGCCCGAGCCGTGTACCGGCCTTATTGGAATACCAAAAAGCGCGCGGAACACGGCTCGTGATATTTTCGTCCCGCGAGCCATGTAACTGCCGAGCCGTGCTCCTACGAGCCGTGTTCTTTCCTTATTGGAATATAGGCTTTAGAGGGTTGGCTTGAGGCTGATTCTCGACTTCGTCAACAGGGGGAGGGTACGAGTGTGGCGAGTATTGTCCTAATGTAGTACGGATGATTGTAGCACTCGTACGTGTCGCTACTTGTTGCATTCCGTATATCCCGAGGAAGTGTACACTCGTAGTTGTACAACCACTGTAGTTAGCTAAAATCCCAATACTATACTAGCCTGCGTACTAGTGAGATTAACTAAGCGACACAACGCGCTAGATCACGCGTGTCCGGGGCGACAATGAGTACGTCACATGAGACGAGCTTCCTAGGGTCGCATGACGCTTCAAGACTGAAGCCAAGCTAGGCTAGGCTACTTCACCCCGCGCAATGGAGGGAGGAGTCAAGTCAGTTTCATTTTCTCTTTTTGATTACATTCAGCTACATTGCAAACAATTACGCTTTCGCACGTTTTCTCTCCATTAGCCGCAATTAATTGTTACGCAGTTTATTCTCTAAGCAAGCTGTCACAGAAGTACCAAATGAACGCGCGGTAAGACGGGGTCCGTGTGAGTAAGCCGGCTAAGCATTGTGGTAAGTGACGCCATTAGTTGCCTCCCAAATTGCCGCCGGGCGCAATCGGGCGTATTAAATCGGGGCCTCGCCATCCACGCGTTCGAAAACACCGACGGGTACGAGGCGAGTAGTCCATGTGGTGTGGCCGGAGAAAGGGCAACAAAGTCGTTAGACATAGTAGTCATGTCATAAGTCGTAGCCGTAAAAGGGGGCTACAAGCATCAATCCGACTCGTAGGTGGGAAAGGGGTAAGGCAAAGATTGTCAATCAGTGACACTCGAGGAGAATGACGACATACCCACCGGTCGCTGCCTTAAGGCGTGGTGCTCAACGCTTAGAAAACCGGTATTTTCTTCGCTCCGTTACATCACAAGTTTGTTCTTCTTACTTCCACTACACTCATGAAACTCCCCGTTTTTCGCCATGTAAGGTACCGTAGACCCCCCATTAGCCACCTAGCCATCCTTGCCAGACTTGTCAGGAAAGTCCGGGAAGGCTGTTGACAAGTATTTCTTTCTGAAACCCTACTCAGAGCATGAAGGATACAGGAATCACATAATAGCATACTACCGCACTATAATTGCGGTTCCGTTGGATAAACAAACAGGCTAGGTCTTGGAAAACGTATTCGGCAAGAGCGGTGATTCTTTCTATAATTTCGACGATGACAATAATGGTGATAATGTCGGTAGTCAATTTTGCCGCAGGATAATTTTGTCTTGTATAGCCATGTAATAGAGATATCCCCGACGAATGCCTTGAGAGCTTGCTAGATGTTCCAGCTTAGGTACATATAGTTCGAGTAATTAACGAGACCAGGCATTTCGATTCGGAAATCGCCATGGCGATGTAAATAAATAATATCAGCATAGATGGCTAACGAACCGTTTACCATTCTGTACGGGTAAGTATGAGGTGGCGGGGCCGTGGGTCGTTACTCTAGATCACCCATCGACTCACATCCAGCGGGCCGCCATGCCGTTCGTAGCCCCCAAGGCGGAGGCGCAAACCCACTGGAAACTATCCGGTATTCTAGACGACTCTACGGGTTGCTGTGGGACTTGTCGGGACGCCCCAACTCGACAACTCGTAGCTAGTTCGAGCTTCCCGAGGACTAGTCTCGCTGTTCTGGCATGACACTTATCGTCAGGACATTAATCGTTATTTCGATCTGCTCTGTCGTTCGTGGCGAAGTTTGCGTTAGCTTTGACCTACTCAAACATTTGACACAAAGCTAGCGAATATATTCGGAAGACGCGTGAAAGCGAGTTAGATTTTGATATAGCGACAAGGAGGCGGCGTCAGCTGTGGAGGGGGCGCCATCGAGAGTGAGGATGGCCGACGGCGCAGCGACGAGCAGCAAAGCTTACGAGCCGCAGGTTCGTGGCTTGCTACTATCGGTATTGGTAAATCCCAGATGTATGATACAGGTCAAAAGATAACGACAATGCCGTCAGAATTGCCGAAGGGTTTTACAAGGCCTGTAAGTTTTAGGCAGTCATCGGAAAAGGACGGTGATGATGTTTCGTGAGGATTTGGTATTTGATATAGCGAGTTGAGGATGTTGCTGGCGAACACAGTGGCGACGGATAGGCTCACCGAGACGCAGTAAGGTAGAATAAAATTGGGGAAGCAGGATAAGCGGGGCTTGTGGTGCGATGGTCAATAACGTAGCGATGATATGGAGCGCAGACGACGAGTACCCCATTCTTGCATGGCGGAGGGGAGGCATTAAGCCAATGGAGGCGGCGGCCCAGTGGCGGGTTTGGTGGACGGCTTCATCGCTTGTCATCACGAGCTAGCGTACCAATGCATTTACAACCGTGGATTACAAGGGTTGGACAGAATTGTTCAAAGCTAGAATTCCGTGGTCGTAGTCAGTTAGTCGCCGCTGGCCACAACAGCTCGCATCGAGAGGCACTCGAGCGAACCGCCGTTAACATAAAGTGCGGAAATGCACATGCTCGTTTACAGTTTGTTCGGAAAAGAAACTTTTGCCGCAATTGGTGCCTGATCCGACTGCTGAGCGACATACATGTCATATAGATATAAAAAGCGAAGCAGCTCGTACTTGCGTGGGCAGTGAATGCTGAGCGGCGAGGGGTTTGTCTGTTTTCGTCGACCTGCAGTCCTCTTGGCAGGACCTTCCCTCCGGCATCATCGATGGCGTCGTGGCTTGTTTACTCGACGGCCAGTCTTACAGCCCACACCGCGAGCGCCCCTCACCGATGAATAACGCCCCCGATGGGAAAGGCATCGTCGTCACACTGGAAGCGTCATCCGCAGTGGAGTCGGTACCTCCACCGAGCGCGGTGGCACGGGCCGTCTGTCGCGACTGGCGAGCCTCCCACGACCTCAGCCTCGTGCATTTGGCGCCCGTCGCGGCCGTTCCACCGGAACACAGCGCTTCGATATGGAGCATGTTCCCCCGACTAACTAGCCTCGACCTCCGCAGACAGACGACTGCACGGATCCTGACGGCTTGCCCCGCAGCTTCGATATCTCTGCTCTCACAGCTGTGGCTCCCGGCGACTGTCGATGATGATCTCATACCCACCCTCTGCCAACTTCCCGCCCTCCGTCGCCTTTTCTTGCGTGGCTCAAAGGTAACCGACGCGGGGCTGGCAGCCCTTTCCGAGATGGCGAGGCTCATCGAACTAGATGTAAGCGGGTGTGCCGTTAGCGACTGGGGCCTCGAAGCCGTGGCCGCACTCGCGCCCAACCTCCGTTCCCTCGCTGTCGCGGAGCTGTCTCTTCTGACCAGTGAAGGTCTACGCGCCCTCTCACCGCTGTCCCAACTTCGAACCATCGACGTTAGCGGCTGCGAGAACGTGTGTGATACCGCCATCGCCGTCCTTGTCACCAGTATTCCTTCCCTCACCTCCCTTGACGTCTCCGCATGCTGGCAGGTAAGTCGGCCCGTCGAGTTGATTCGCTCGCTTTACGGGACTCGTAATTCTATGCACTCGACAAAACTCGGCAATTGAATGTTTAAATCCGCACACGCATCCTCGACTTTTAGGTTTCCGACGACGGCATCACTTTGCTGAGTCGACTGACGGGGTTGGCGAGCCTCAAGGTGGAGAACTGTTGGGACGTCAGCGACGCGGGCGTGCGACGGCTTTCGGCTCTTCAAAGCTTGCGGTCGTTGCACTTGTCCACCTGGCAATCCCTCTGCACCTCGGGCTTACCCGCTATAGCGTCGCTGCAGCGACTGGAGGCGCTACAGGTGTCGGAGTGTTTGGCGCCAACGGACGTAGACCTCCACCTCCTCGCGCGTCTCCCTCGACTCACCAGCCTCAGCCTCGACTGCTGCGAGCTGCTCACGGACGCGGGGCTGTGCTGCCTGGGACAAATGCACAGTCTCGAGTCATTAATGCTTCGCGACTGTCGCAATCTTCGAGACCACGGCATATCAGCCCTTCGCACCCTAAAGTCCCTCCGTGCCCTCTCCATCAGTGGCTGCAGGTACCCCCTCCCCCCCTTTTACCACCTTCTGTCTACTCTACCCAATTCATGCCTCTCCTCGCCTCCCATGTCATCAGTTCATCCTGAAAGGTCAGACGCTCCACTCAACCTACTCATTACCATCCCATGTCTTTAGCCCAACCCACCAACGACTGCCTTTTGTTCATTTCCGACACTAAGCACATTTTTCGTTCTTTTCCTTTACTCGCTGCCCGCTGGAGCACGACCCATCTTCCTTCCTCCTATTCACATCAACCTCAGAAGAGCTGCCCCTTTCCTGATTCTATCTCCACCCCTCTCTCTCTTCACTGCGTCGTCAACTACATCAGCAAATCATGTGAACCATCTAACATTTTGCTCCCACCCTCACCGCATGGCTTCCATCCCAACGTTGCACACACCCCTGCCGAATCCATCCCGTCCTGCAGGCTAGTCACCGACCACGCACTGGTGGTCCTCCTCCACTCTCATCCTTACCTGCACAGCCTGGGGATCCAGGGGTGGAGCCTCGTCACGGACGCAGGGCTCGCAGCACTTCAGGTTTGTACATACGACACTCACACTCATACTCCACCTCAACACCCACCTTGACTTCAATCCTCGCCGACTTCCCCTCACCGCTGGACACACACACACACACACACACACACACTTCTTGTTTGTGCCATGCAGGGGCAGCAGCAGCTTCACCACTTGGATGTGTCACACTGTGGGAGCATTACGGACGTCGGTCTCAGGTAAGGACGGGCCTATTAGCCCGCCAGGCCCTAGCATTGCCTCACTTCAAATACATCACACACGAACAAACACCAAAGACACGACGGCGCACAGCTTCTATATCACCAGACACATTCGTCTACTCATAACTATAAGTATGCGTGCGTAAGGCGTTGGGGGAGAGGGTGTGAGGCCGGAATGGAGTGGTTTCTGTACGCATAGTTGGACGCATGTCGAGGACGTCAACAGATACGCATCCTTGCCGCATCATCATGCGCAAATAGCAATGCGTGTAGGGGGCTACTCACCACGGAACAGCCAATACAACCCACCTTGACTCACACCATCTCGCATATACATAACACATTGTACTTTGCATGAAATACTACTTCGCCATTTTGATAATCGCTGATATGCGGGGGAGAAGGGGGGGGGGGGGGGGGGGTTGGCTGGTTATATATTCGGTGGTTATTTGCTTTATCTCGATGTGGGAAATGCTGCAGCCGGAGGTAATGGGCCTTGGTGGCGAGTGAGGGAGGTAGAGAGAGGGAATGGACAAATATTCTACTGCATGTGTGTGTGTGTGTGTGTGTGTGTGTGTGCGACAAAGAGAGAGAGAGGGGGGGGGAAGAGAACAGGTGAGAGGAGGGAGAGGGATGATGTGAGGGAGAGAGAGAGAGAGAGAGGGGGATCTGGGTATAAATCCGGTGCAAGTGCTCATGTGTATGTGAATTATGCAGACTTATTGTGGTGTTCGTCATATGATTGATGTAAAAGAGAATGTTGACGGGAGCGCTGCGGGTCGTGTGTGAGTGCTGTGAGAAGGGGAGGTGCATGGTGTGCATTACCTAGCCCTCACCCTCTCAACCAAACACTTGGCTCACTGCGTCGCGAACCCTTGCTCTGTGCAGGCACTTGGCCGCCCTCCCTCGACTGAGCAGCCTCGACGTGTCAGGCTGCAGCGCACTTAGCGAGGACGGCCTCCTTCGCGCGACGGCTCCCTTGCACCTGCGCAGCCTCCGCGCGCGCGGCTGTGCCATCTCCGACGTTGGCCTCTCTACGTTGGGCGGAGCCAGAGGAATGGTCACACTCGACCTCGCGGGCTGTGGCGCGCTAACCGACGCCGGCCTTCGCTCCCTCGCCCACCGAGCGTCCCGCCTGCAGACCGTCGACCTGCGTGGCTGTCGGCAGCTGAGCCAGGACGCGCTAGCCATACTGCGCGCCTCCATGCCTTGCCTGCAGCGACTGAACGCAAGTCGACCTACGCACCATCGCAGCGCCGCCAGACAATGGGGATGCGCGGCACACACGCCAAGCCAAACCAGCCCACAGCCGGAGCCTTGAGAGAGAGCGGACCCCCTTTCAGCCTACAGACAAGCTTACCGCACCAATCACTGAGCATGTAAAACAGTGTAAAATGCTAATAGATGAAAAAGGGGGAGAACCTTACTAGCAATAGGAGACGCTTTTTGAAATGTAGTCCTCGCGAACAGCGAGCGAACGAGACAAAGGGGTAATAATGGGCGGAGGCAGAATAGGAGGGAGGCGCAGGGGAGTTTAAAAGGCATAGAGAGAGGAATACAGAGACCCAGAAAAATGGGCTGTTGAGATTCGACGATGCTGCAAGTTGGGACGAGAATATCGAATCAATCAACGGACCCTGTCACTCCATCTCCGGAACACACACAGACACATTTTGAGAAGGAGCCCGCAATCCCAATCAGCGAGTGCAAAATGCAAATGAACAGAAGAATCATTGACAATGAGATGTCCATCGCCGGGCATTGTGTCGGGGAGAAAATGAGAAAGGTGGAGTGAGAGAGGGAAATCCCCCCTCTCATAACCCGCACCACGTGTGCCGGGACAATCACGGAAAGGAAAAGAGTCGACTCAGTGAACAGCAAAGATTGAGGCATAAACGTAAAGCTCAGCATTGCAGAAACAGCTCAGCGAAGCGGAGACAGCGAAGAAACATAAGTGGAATAGGAATAGAAGGTGGGAGGGGAGTGGATGTGCACCGAGACAGATGGGGCTGAGAGATGGGCGGAAGTGGAGGGGGGCGAAATGGGAGGGCTTCTTTTAAATGAGCGCATCCATGTAGCATGCCATTGTAATGTGAACCGAAATGAATGGATTCATGGCATCGCCCCCTCTCGCCAACCACAGCCGCGGCTCCCCCTTCCTCCTCCCGCATTCCTCTGAATCGCTTTATAAATACAAGGACGCCACCTACAGCAGCTCTGCCGCCCGGGTGCTGGTCCGAAAGACCTTCCCCTCGCGCCCCGAACAAAACGCCTCCCTGCACCCAATATAGCCACACCATCAACCCAGCAGCTCAGCCACACCTACCGCCCTCCCCGTTTCTCATCCCACCCAAGCCATGATACAGACCAACACGGGAAATACTCATCCAATCCAAACCTCCCACACCCAAACACGCAATGCCGCCCTTCTCTTCGTCACATTTCAACTCCTACTCTAAGTTTATTTCTAAACACCGTTCAGTGACACTCGCTTCACATCGAAATCTAAATTCAGCAACACTTAGTGAATATATTTTCCATAACAACCCATCTGAGTAGCACAAACCAATCCTCGAAAACACCTCCGAACCGGGCAATTCGTGAATTTAGTAGCCAGCAATTTGATGCGAGGGGGCAGGGGAGGGCTCACTCTCGGTTCAGCAGAGTGACGAGCGGAAAGTCCGCCGCGCCCCCCTCCGTCGCAGGCTGCACCCGCGGCATTTTGTACTGGAAAAACTTTACGTCGTCGGCGTAGTACATCGCCACAAAGCTGAAAGCGGCTGAGCCGTCGCGCGTGTACATGTTGGCCCACGCCGGGTTCCAATGCCACGCCAGCTGCAACCCAGATTACGGTAACTTCAGAAGAGAAAGGAAAAAGGATGAGAGACCGTGAACGCGCGCGCGCACGCGTGTGCATGTGTGCGAGAGAGAGAGAGAGAGAGAGAGAGAGAGAGAGAGAGAGAGAGAGAGAGAGAGTGTGTGTGTGTGTGTGTGCATGTGTGTGTCTGAGAAAAGAGGGGGGGGGGGGGGGGGCGTGCGTCTATGTATGTGTGTGTGTATGTGTGTGTGTGAATAGAGGAGAGGGAGGGCGAGAGAGGTAAGGGGAAAAAATATCAACCCAGCCAAAACAGAGTTTTTGGATTGTGATTGTAGCATCAGCCCACACCTTTTGCCTCGCGCTGTGCGGCTCCCCCGCCTGCCGCTCCCTCTCCGGCGCCCCGTGGTGCGGGTTGTCGTCAGGTACCTCCGCCAGCACAATCTCTTCCGCCCCCGCCTCCGCGTTTTTGTTCAGCTCCGCAATCAGCGGCGGCAGGTCCGTCGCAAGACTGTCCTCCCGCACTATATAGTCCAGCGCAGACTGCACCACCGCACCCAACCCAGCCCATCCTATCCCTTAGCTGGAGCCAAGACTTTCCTTTGTTTTCTGATAACGTTGCTGTTGATCAGCATTCAAACACACACACACACACACACACACACATCCGTGCATGCCTGTTCTGGGGTGCTAAAGGGAGGTTAGGGGATGGGTTGCTTGCCTGGTGGCCCAGATTGGTGACGCATCGCGAGTCAGACATAACCAGCTGATGCTCAAAGGCGGTGTTGTCCGGCAATCGACAGCAGCCGGAGAATTGGCACTGCCGGCCAAACACGTTGGGGTCCTTCACAAAGACGTCCCAGGAGTGTTGCACGCATGAGGATCGACCCGTCTGCTTCGCGGGGTTGGCCTTTAGGAACTGATACACCGCGGCTGCGCGCTTCCATGGGTTGCTTGTCACCGTGAACACGGTGTACTCCTGCTTTCATGTAACGCACAGGCAGGGTGTGGGTGCGTGAGGGCGCGAGAAGGCGGGGAGGATGGAGCGGCAGGGGTGCTGCTGGGTGGATTAGGGGGGGGGGGGGGGGGGGGGCTAACCTGCCACAGCCGTTTGGCTCGCTCCTCGTCCATGTTGGCCGCTTCGTTGGCCAGCACCTGTCCGCAGGTGGGTTTATCGCCGAGCTCCCCGCGACACTCCCCGCCAAGGATGTCATCAAAGAACGTGTCTGCATGCAGCCAAAGCAGTAGATGAGAGAGAGGGAGGGTCAAACCGCCGTGCCTCCTGCGCGTGCGCTGCTGTGGATTTTATTGTGGGATTATTCTCTGAACTGATTTCATCACCATTTAATAAACGACAATAACAAAATTTATTCGGAAAACATTTCGCGGCGAGGGATGAGGCGCCTATTGAGACGCGACGTGGAAGAGGTTATGGGGAGGGTGTAGGGTACTTGAGCTGAAAAGCGAGCGGACGAATATGTAGCGGTAGAGGTGGTTGACGTAGACGGCGCATCCGGGGGGCGGGACGCCGGGTGTGGTCGGGTGGCCGCGTCGGAGCGCTTCCACGCTCGAGTTCCCCCACCGCAGCCACTCGCGGTCCAGGTGGTCGCTGCGCATCCAGTGCCAGTACTTACTGGGCGTCACGCCGTGCTTCGCCACGCGGCCCGCTAGCTCAGGTCCCGCCACGACCGCGTCGAGTAGGTCAACGTCGCTGTACTTTGGGCGACTAATGGTAGCGGAGCCGTCGTCGAGTGACGGGATCTCGCCTCCCGCAGGAACCGCGGGGTCGCTGCGTAGAGTGGGCTGCCAGACCGCGTGCTTTTTACGACCACCCAGTCCACTGGTATCCAAAGACAGCGGGGCTCCACCAGGGCCTCGAAGGTACGGTGTCGCTGGGTGAGAGGTGCGGAGGGCGGCGAAGAGGCTGAGTGCTACAAGTGCTGCTGTGGCGCAGGCTGTCGCGGCGGCGAGAGGGCCTAGACGCTTGCCGGCCACTATCCCGCGCGACGCGCCCCGTGCATACAGGTTTAACCAGTCCATGGCCTCCCGGCTCGTGGTGGGCAACGGTGCTGAGGCCCCCATGACGGCTGCGGTTGGGATTCCCAGCTCGCAACAATATCGCTACCTGCTGCTGGTGGAAACTGTATCGCACCGTCGACGGAGACCGTACCTGTACCGTCAAAGCAGCTCAGCAACAGCGCATCGATCTCATCGTTCTGAAACGTTGACCGACAGACTAAGCATCGGTTGACCATTCGACAGAGGCTGCCGGCTGACGATGATACGACGCGCGACCGAATCTTCGCATACGAACCTGTACAGGTACCGGGTACGATACGGCTTACCGTAGTGCTGGTACTTTATCATTAGACGAGACCCTAACATAAAACCCTAAAATGAAATGTTTAAGCTGCGTTGGGGCTCACTTGTGCCAACGATGTGAGCCCTTACAAACTTTGGAATTGGTGGCCCTTGGGGCACCCTACATGCAATGTGAGAGGGAATCGGGTGGGTGGGATTGCGTGAGCGATAGCTCTCGCATAAGGTAGAAGGTGGACGCACAATCGTTTCTTGTGTGTGATATAGTGTGCGGATATTTTACTATCCGTTCGTATGTGCGCGCGTGAACCGTTAGGGGAGATGTGCCGTCGGAGGTAATAACGCATGTTACTGCGTTATTCTGGCCATGTAATTCAAATTTCTATATCACCACTATCATCATTTAACTTGTCTTGCTTGGGGCTCATTCATGCCATAATTTGAAATAGAAATTTGAAATTAAACACTCCAATACCAGCAAAAACCGGTTGGAGTCTCTGGCCCCCCCTTATGCTATGCCTAAGCTAGCTGGACTTAGAAGCGTGAGGTGGACCGTTGAACCACTAATCTCAACCTCTCCAATGGCAGTAACGATACCGTCTAAAACATACCCGTATCCAGGTATTTATTATTTTTCTAATCTATACGTTTTTTTTTTGGATACAGTATGAAATAAAAAATGTCGCTAGTCTCCACGATACGCGGCCTGCTCCAACCGCTGCGGGGTCGCTGATCAGCAAGGCTGTTCAGCTTGAGCTGGTCGAGGCGAACCTGCCTGACCTCGGCTCCTATGCGACTCCGGTCGTGCCGGAGCTTGGGGGGAAAGGCAGGTGAAAAACCCCCCTCGCATAGGTCGTCGTCGGTCCCGCCTCGATCCGTGCTCAACCCCGCCCGAGGTATTAGCCGCTCCTCTCGACGCAGCTCGCCACCTAGCCTAGTCTTCTCTCCTCCTTCGGGGGCTGAGAAGAGAAAAGAACTAGGCTGCAGACGGTGTCCGGCTGGCTCTCCTGCCCCCGAGCCAGATTTTCTCATGTCCCATGTCCTTTTCCCGTCTGTTTCCAACACCTATCTGATCGCGCTGTGGCCGTCCGTGCCCTCCCCCAGTGGTCTACGTTGTTAGGGGGGCGCCTTTACGAGTAGTGTGCCGTTATGATAACCCGAGGCACACTGCCTGAGGCAGCCTATCGATAACCGGGTACCGACTAGGGAAGGGGTTGGAAGAACACAGGGATCGAGTCGCCGGTCCTCAAAAGATGGTGGGTACGGCCGTACGGAAAATATTCCAAAAACCCCCCGTACCGGGCTTTTTCGGCGGCGGGCGATCCTAGGGACCGCCGCCGCCAGACCGTGCCGCTCCTCCGATTGCGACCAACCTCCGTCCTGCGTAGCAATAGGCCTCGCCCCTAGGGGAGACCTAAGGCTCTCGCAGGGCTGGCAACTGCTAGCGAGCGCCGTCCCTAGCGCTGCTTCCCAGCTGTCCGCCGCCAGCTCCAACACCCTCGTCCTTCCGCTGATCCGTCCGTACCCCTCTTCGCCAAAAAATATTTCGCAAACGCCGCCCCCGCCCCATCGTCGGGAGAGTATCTGCGAGTATTTAGTCGCGGAAAAGACATATCGGACTGGCCGAGCGGGAGATCCCTGTGCCGGTGTACGGATATTATGTTTTTCCAAAACCCTCCGTACATGGCTTCCCGACAGCTGCTGATCCCGCGGATCGCAACTGTCGGTACCTCGTTCAGCCCCCTACCGTGCCAGGCCTGGCACGGCTATGGAGTTACCAGCGCCCACCGCGTGGAGGTAGAGGTAGGTGCCGACGGGCCTGCGGGCGCACCCCCCTCGGGGGCCGCCGCCGCTGCGCCGCCGGCGGGCGCCTCATGCCATAATATGTCGCCGACTAGCGTGTGACGATGGTTGGGGCCCCGCCTAGGGTCATCCAGCCAAATAATTGCCAACCCCCGGGCTCGGGGGTACTGTTGGGTCGACGTAGTCGATGGCTACGTCCGATTCTCGCGCCCAACCTCCGAGGAACTGTACTTGATCTTGTGCATTTGGGGTACCGATGTTGTCGTTGTTGTCGCGGCACGTTTGCGTAGGGAGTGCGAAGTCCGCACGAAACCCTCCGGGGGTTGTTTGTGCGCGTAGTACCAATTGAAGCCAAGTTCTGAGGGTTTCCGTTGTCCATTTTATGCCTCCGCATCACCCTCATGAATTAAAAAGCAAGCATTAACTTCAATGCATGAAAAATTGATGCATCATTTATTTTATTCAACAACTAATTCACGGACGCATGGATTACATAGGGTATTAAGTCATGGACGACGCATGAATTATGTAGGGCACTAATTCATGAAAGCATTGATCAAATGGGGCTGTAATTCATGGATGCATTGATTAAATGGTGGGGCTCTAATTAACGGACGCGTTGATTAAATTGGGCATTAGTTCATGGATCCATTAATTGAATGGGGCACTACTTTGTGGACGCACTGATTAATAAATGGCACACCGATTCGTGGACGCTTTGATGCGGGTGGTGCGGGGCGAATGCATTGATGTATCCTGCGCATCGGTGTGATGGCACAATTTGGGGGTGCATGGATGTGTTTATAATTACAACAATTTGTCTCGAAAATTCAAGTGAGTCGGATATTGTATGGAACCCCCCATACAACATTGCAAAAGTTAATCCAGATTTTCGTTCCCTCCATCCCCTCTTGGCAACGGTCGCCTATACTGGTCCGCCCACGAGTATAAGCCTCTCCATGTTGTGAATTTCACCCTCTCCATGTCTTGCCTTCAACGGAGTGACCCACCGACGAGCCGCTCAACTGAGATCATCGGGAATATATGTGATGAGGTTACTAATAAATAGTAAACACACCAAGATCCATGTCTTCAAAAGACGCGTGCATCTTGACGTGCGATAAAGTAGAGACATGAATTGAACATTACAACATGCATGTACATATTCGGCATTGTGCATTATGCATGTACATATTTGTAATGCTCGTGCAAATCGTGTAGCTTGTATGTAAAAAAATGATGCATTCGCTTGCAAATTTAGTTACCGCAGTGCTCAAAAAGCTTGTAGATCGATTAGCCTACACCGTCAATGCAACATTTTGAAATAACGTAAGAGATTCATATAAGGATCCATGATTTTTGCCTTCAGCACTTAACAAACGGTTAACTTCAACAGACAATGCTGGCTATGCAAAAATCCGCGAGCCATCCGGGCTACATTGGGAGGCATGAGTGCACCCTCCACCTCTCGAATACTTCGAACGAAGCCCCGTTTGAATTGCTTTGTCGCGCCTGTGGCAAGGCCATGTATCCGTCAAGCTGCGGCGTGGTGCTGAGAACCACTTGTTTCTCTTCTAGCATAGACAAGTTCTCGTCAACTTCGTCCTCTGTAGTGCAGTCACATGTCACAATCGGGACAATATCAGTGCTTTACACATGTGTTGGGTGATGAGGGGTGCACGCATTATTTGCCAAGTACCGCCGTGATTATCGTCCATTAAGAAATGTGCAAGTTCATCGTGCAATGAATCGACGTTACATGTCAATACAATTCGTCATTTCAGACAATTGCATAACATCATCACATGCAACGCGAAGCAACACCATCGTATTGGCTAACCCCCGTGTCCGCGTCTTCTTCGGCGGTGGTTCTTTGGCTGCCCTTGGGTGAACTTCAGCGGACGGGTTCGATGGATATTTTTCAAGTGCCAAGACATCAACAAACACATTTCCCATGTAGCCATAAGATTTCTCCCGCATCTATTTGCATATCGGCCGTCGGAAAGTCCAAATTCTCCCACCTACGCTTACCAATGACATGAACATAAGACATCATGTTAAATAATGTTTAAACTGGTTACATCGTGTTTAATCAACATCACCAAGCACATATAAGCCGATACGAGCATGGGGGCATACTTGATGTCCAATGTGGTTGCGATTAGTAAGTCCTCTTGGTGCCATGGTCGGCGAGACACGAGGCGCCTTTGAACGACTACTTTGCTTGAAGGCTTTCCTCACATTCACCACTGTTGGTAGAATGGCCGGAGACTTAGATAATAGCAAGCCCAACAATGTCGGCTAGGGTTGCAAAACAAGAACGTCACAAAAAATTAGCAACGCAACGCTACCGACATCCGCCTTTTGAATATATCCATCAATCACGGCAACCGCGTTATTATAATGTCCAAACATGTCAGCAGAGCAGACCGGCATGACATTGTTGTTTGTGAGACGGGTTGTCGCCGCCATGGTCGCGATAACCTCCAAGCGACATCCTAGAACCACCCCCTGAGATACAATTGCAAGTAATACTATAAGAACGCTACACATCATACGGTATGATATTCAGGCGCAATGTGGAAGCAAACAACCCTCACCAACTGGAAACAAATAGTCTCGCCGTCATCCGAGATCGTGTGGTCCTTTAAGATCGACCCTGCTGCGAGACATGCAAATAATGAGTAATGTTTATTAAAAAATCGATAGCAAACACGTGGCGGGAATATACAGAGTGCATGAATATCATTCAGTGATTCGATTGCCAGTGCATGGATATCCTTGATGACGGTGGCAGTCATCGGCGGAGAGTTTCGTCTCCGGTTGATAGCCGCGACATAGGTCCAAAAACGTATCGAAATGTATCGAAACGCATCGACAACGGCATGTTCGATCGACTTCGCTACTCACGTCGTAAATATCCTGTGAAGATAGTTGAGTTGCTCAGCCGGCAGTGGCATAATAACACGAGAGATTTAGACCTTAGCTACGTGCTTGGCGCATGTTAGAACTTCCTCCAATGTCACCTATTATATTGAAAATCAGCGCAAAAATATTATCGGAATGCGGACTTGATACGCCAAAGCGTAGACCGGGTCGAGGATATAATATTTAACGACACGGACCGTCCAAGAGATAACTAATTAACTGTACATAAGGGCGCGGAAAAGGGTTGGCAAAATGCAACAAAGTTACATGCCTAGTGGTCGGCCATCGAGGTCTTGACGAGTTGATAGCCATGCAGTCGAAGCAAGTATATCCGAAGGTTGGTTGTGTTGCATGCCGACAAGCTCGTGTGGCAATAGTTAAACCCTTGCGCCCTTACTCGTGAAGTACTTCGATCCGAAGTATGACCAAACATTTGATACACGGGCGTTCTTCGCCTCTTTTCTCCCGTCCTCGTCCGCGTCGATGGTGATTGGAGCGCCGGATAGAGAAACGCCTTCGCCGAGTGAAGCGCTGAACTTCGACAAGCCATTTAACGAAAGTACGACAACGGCAGAAGCATGTTCCTCCGCTACGTCTCTCGATATTCCACTCTTGACATCACATGAGCGTGACTTCAGATATATGCGTGTATGAGAGCTTGGCTCGCGGTGTACTGCATGTGGGAAGCATGCTCGAGTAGTGTATCGCTCCCGCTCGGTAGGCCTTCCCAACGAATATGGTAGTGGGGGACTCCCAAACGAATAACCTCAGCCAGCATAATCACGTCGGAATCCTTACCCGCGTGAGCATCGAAGTGACTAGAAGATGTGCACATCGGGCCTTCGAAAGCGGCTTGGAGTTCCAGTGACTGCTGTTGAGGCAAACCTTGTCAGGGTGGCCACGTCTCCGCATTGTCGCAGTTTCTCGAAATCAAACCGCGGTTGTAGGGACGGTGCCCCCACCACCTACCATGCACCCTCCCCACCCTCCTACCGCTCCCCCCCTCCAGCCAATTCTCCCCCCCCACCACGTCGCCCGCCCCCCCAAGGCCCCAACGACTCTCCCAGCCCCCCCGCCCCCCTTCCCTCAGCAACCCTTCCACACCATCTAGCACAAACACTACACCTCGTCAACCTAAACACCCGCGGCCTCCACACATCCATCATGGACGTCGAGCACCTCACTACCACGCACCACCCTGACGTCCTCATCCTCGCAGAAACCAACCACGCCACCCATAAATCACGTCGGCGTCTCGCCTTACCCCAATACCTCCTCAAAAGCTCTCGACCATACTACTCACCTGTGCCCCTACCCAATGCAGGACTTCTCTTTGCGGTCCGCCGGACCTCATTCCAATCCGCCATTGTTTTGACCCCACCCCCCCACCTGATCCCCCACATAGATGGACTAATCCTAATCCCACACTTAGGCACCCCCCACCTCCTCCTCGGCGCCTACATGCCCAAGCTCCACAACCCTCAATTGGCCCGACTACACGTAGAGGTTGCAGCCATGGGCCTACGCCTAGCGGACGACTACCCGACCCACCGCGTCTTCTGGGGCGGAGACTTTCAAACAACCACCACACAAGGTACTGGCAACCCGGCCCTCACCTCCTTACTCGAATCACACCTCCAACCCCTCCACCCCCCTATCCCTACCTTCCCCGGTAGCGGAGGGTGCCTAGACCACTGGCTCACCACTCCTCCCTCCCCCCTCGGCCTCACATCGCCTGAATGCTCGGTCTTCTCAACACCCTCACACTTTACCGACCACTCGGCAGTCCACCTAGTCGTTCCTGCCCCCTCCTCTCTCATCGCTCACCCCCCCTCAGCCCAAAACCCCCCTCACACACACCACACCACCCGCAAACTCAGCTTCAAACTTCCACTACACCCGGACCGTACAAAGGCATACCAAGACAGCACACCCTCCCTAATCAACCTAACAGCCTCCCTCCACGCAGACATACTTAATACACCCTCATCTACTGCCTCATACGACACCCTCGACACCCTCGCCTCGAAATACTACTCTCCCACCACATGGACCACGCAGCCACCATCTGGCCCCTCTTACCCCCGAAGAAACCTCGCCCACCTCACGCGTCCCTCGACACCACCTGGTTAAATAATAAAACACGCAAGTACATCCGAAAACTTCGCAGATGTAGCACCAACAACGGCCCCTTACCCCTCGCCCAAGCCCTCTTAAGTACAACCGACTATCTCACCCCTACCACCATCAAACAACAGTGCAAGGCACGCATACGCCACTTCCTTAGAGCAACCACCACAGATAAATTGAGGAAAATAAAAACAACGCCGTATCTCGCGCCAATACGGCCTACGACACCTGCCCTTAATCCTCCCACCGCCTATTGAAAATTAAAAGTGGCCTCCTTCCCCCCAACAACGCCACCTCGACCCTCCACCGCATTACCAAACCCGATAAAACTACCGCAACCTCTCCTTCCGCCGTCCTAGAGGTGGTACACTCTCACTTCGCCACCGAACTCAGCCGCGCCACCCCACACGACCTGCCCATCCCCCCATGGGAACTCCCAGACAACCCCGACAACTTTACCATCGAACCCCGCGGGGACCCCTCTCTCACCCTCGCCGACATGATAATAACCCGCGACACATTCGATAAAACCCTTAACTCATTAGGCACAGGCAAAGCCCCCGGCCCCGACGGTATCCCCAACGAAATAATCAAATTCTTACCCCCGGCGACCCGCTCCGCCCTCCTCTCCCTCCTCGCCCACACGTCCTACACCCCTCCTGAATGGTGCCACAGCACAACATGCCTGCTACATAAGAAAGGTGACCCCACCCTCCGCGACAACTACCGCCCCATCGCCCTCATGAACAACCTCCTTAAGCTATGGACCGCACTAATCAAAGATACAGGCTCGAAACCCACGGCATTCTCAGCGACCAACAAGACGGATTCCGACAACACCGCAGCATCCACGACGCACTATCATTCATCATCATGACGATGGAGGACGCAAAACTTCTCAACAAAGACATCTACGTCATGTACGCGGACTTCAAAGGCGCATTTAATGCAGCGAACCACCATATCATGTTCAAACACATGCGACAACTCGGTATGCCCTCCACCTTTGTAGACACCTGCGACCACCTCTACGGGGTCTCATCCACCGACTACATTACCCCATATGGCCCCACTCCCTCCATCGACATAAATCGAGGAACCTTGCAGGGGGACACCCTCTCCCCATTTCTATTCACCCTCTTCCTTGAACCTTTCCTCCGCTTGCTCACGGTGGGCAGCCGGGGTTATCGCCCAGGCCCCTCTGCCACTAATTACGTCGACCCCACAGAACCCACAGCCACATGCCCAGGACACGGCTTAGCCGACGACCTCAGCCTCGCCACGGGCTCGGCCCCCAACATGGCCATCCAACTCCGGAAACTCTCCCTCTTCAGCGCCTGCACATGTATGACCGTCAACAACCAAAAATGCTGCATCACCTGCGCCCTTTGGCGCTCAGGCAACGCCCTCTCCCTTGCCAACATTGCCCTCCTCGCATCCCGCCTCCAAACTCAGTTCATCACCATCAACTCCATCCCGGCCCCCATCCCCTCCATAGGCCCCTCGGACACATACCGCGTCCTAGGGGTCGAACTTAACACCTCCCTCACCTTCACTAAGCAATGGCACGAACCGAGACGTACTACCGCATCCCTCATCACCGCCCTCTCCACCTCCACACTAACACAATCCCGCAGAATAAGGGTCATCCGTGGACTCTTTATCGGCAAACACTTCACCCTCCAGCTCGGCCTCTTCACCGACTCCCAACTCGACACCCTCAAAGGACAAATATGCCGCGCACTCCGCTCCGCCGTCTCCTCGGTACGTAACCTTCCCCGCACCGCCCTCCACCGCCCTACCTCAGACCTAGGATACGGCCTCCCCTCCCTCAAAGCCCACGCCGCACATCTCAATGTTTGCCACCTACATAAAATCATGAACGACCCAGGATATCGAGGCCACATGGCCCGAGCACACATTCGCACCATCTCCACCTCATACTCCCACTGGCCCACGGAATCCATCATGTCAGGCCGCTACACCCCACCCACACTCAAATGCCTAGACAGAGCCCAACGCGACGCGGGCACCATGTTCCACAACATCCCTCCACTCTCCCTCACCAACCCCATTGCCTCCACACTTTGCGCCCACTTCACCAGCCAAAACAACACCCTCCTCGCCTCACTCCGAGACAAAGCCACACACATCACCGACCCTCACACATACAAACAATCATAATGTGAATTCCCCCCCCGCAAAACACACGCCTCCCTCCTCCCCCGCCTCACTCCCCTCTGGAAAAATAACATAACCACATGGCCACAAGTCCTCCTCCGCGCCACCTCATTTTCCTTCATACTCAAATCCTGCAAATCCATCTCCACACTCACGGGGTCCACCACCCCACTTTCAGTCCCCATTCGCCTTCTCGCCGCAATCCTCACCGATCCCCTCGATATTATCCACAACCGCCTGCCCATCACACACCTCACCCCCAAACAAGCACCCCCCCCTCGAGCCAGATTGGAGAGCGCCCAGACCTCGAGGTATGTAACCATCGAGGATTGGAGAGCGCCTCGCGCAGCGCCCCAAGCCATGGCCCAAGCGACGCTAGCTAGCGGCAACTCTTAGGCCGGTGCAGCCCTCGAGCACTGGCACTCTTTGCTTTGCGCTCGCCAATCTAGGCTCGCGCGACCCACCCACCCAACCCATAATTTGCGCTAATCTTCCCCATGCAAGGCATGTGGTGGTCTTCTTGTCAAATTACAAGCAAGACAAGAACATTGACAAAACTTGCCTCGCGTAGATCTGATTATATATATAGCGCATGTGTGCAGCGGACTCTCGTTAGCTGCGTTCTGATATTCAGGTCCGTATGCAACATTTCGTTCGTCTATCTACTTATGTTCCCTTTCGGCGGTTCTCGGCGGATGTACGGCGAGAATTCCTGGCAACGTCTTTCTGTTGCTCTTCATGCTATTTTGGGTTCTAATCTTCGCGATACTCTGCAGGAGGGCCGTGCTGATGCTGTGGCATGCCTTCCTGTTCCTTATCAGGCATTTGGGGTGTTTTTCCCCTCTCTTCCCTTTATTTTGCTCAGTGGTTTCCACTTCTATATTATTGTAAGAAAAACGGATATTATTATAGGGCTAGTGTCCGCCAGTGATGGAAGTGTTTACAGGCAACCTGTAACTGTGGGACCCAATAATCCAACCTCGCACCGTTCCCGTCTTAGCGCCGTCCAGAGCAGAGACTGTGGCGTGTCCCCCCTGAGACTGTGCGCCAACTTACCGGGAATCGCCGTTGAGAAGGTTTAATAAGCACGATGGCAGCCAGCTCTTTGTCCAACCGCGCGCGGTGTATGCGGCTGTACCGGCACGCGTTGAAGGACAGCCTCCACTGGGTCTTCAGCCGCGACGTGTGGATGGCCGAGGTGCAGCCCATCTTACCCAGCCGTCTCGCCTTCACCACCTCCTTTCTTTTCAGTCAGGCGCCGTGGCGAAATTCTTTCAGTTTTCCACGCTCAGCAAGCGCTACTCGTGCCCGTGCTACGTCACGGAGCTGCACCGATGCTGAAATAATATAGGGCAACGAGTGCCGAGTACCTTGCGTACAGCAACTAACACGAGCACTGAAAGCTGTGGGACGTCTCGGCCGTATAGCACGTAGCGAGGGCGCGCCCAGTCACTCCCTGACCCCGCCTAATGCTGTATGTCTCTGCGTTCCTCCACCAGGCCGTCAAGATCAGGTCCGAGTTTGAGGCCTACAAGCACGTGGTAGGAGCTGTCGTCGCGCTCCCTCGCACAACCTTCGATTTTTTAATTTTATTATTATTATTATTATTTTACCTATTTTTGGCCAGTTTGACCCGTGGATGAAATTGGTGCGGGGTTGCTGATGTTGCTGGCACCCCAGACCGAGCCGGCAGCTGTGTCAGCACTGCTGGATAAAGGGGAGAAGCAGCTGGCGACGGAGACGCACCCAAACCCTTATATCGGTGCGAGTGCTGGGCGGTGCAGTTGTGGAGGCTGACACTGCAGAATTTGCCTTTGGGTACTTATAGGTTGCGTATAGCTAGAGTGCTCAAAGGTGCGCTGAAATGCTGGCTTGCAGTGCCTTACTTCTACGGAGGGAGCATGTACGCCAGGAACCCGCCTGTGCCCACGGAGGTCAGTTGCCCGTCTCATTCTTTCTGAGATGCATTTAATCACACTCCCTCGCAACGAGTCGTGTATTCCCTTGGACTCTTCCTTCACACAGTGCTGCACAAGCGCGGCTAGTTACTCACCATCAGTCACGCACACATGCGATAGAGCACTGTCTTTATCTCTGGCTTTCACACACATGCACACGCAAGCTAGTACTCGCATCCACCACCAACACACACACACACACACACGCAGATACAGAAATGAACAAACAGCCCCCCCCCTCCACAATTCACACATATATAATATGCGCACGTACTTACATA
>JAPMLY010003137.1:0-15267 GCA_026401115.1 Tetraselmis chui | reverse complement strand
CACAAATCGTCTTAGGAGGTGAGTATATACTCCGCCCGAGTTGACTATATACTCCGCCCGGGAGACCACATGGACTCTGCCGGGCAGAGAATCTGAGCTTTGCTATATAATAGGGTACGACGCCCTCGTATCATCTTCAGACATACGTGAAATATGGGGTTTTTTGTATCAAATATAGGCGAAAGGAGGGCCGGATGACAGCGCGTCTAGACCCTCGCTAATTGCCGTGTTGGCGAAGCTATCCAATAAGGCATAGCAGCCTATTTGGAGGTACTCTTTGTACCCCGCTTGAGATCTCCGGTCGTAAAGGTAACGCGGCGAGTCGTCCGTTAAAGCCTAGAGGCGGGGCTCGTCAATGTCGCGTGGGGGGCGTTCCAAGCCGGCGGGAATAACTTTTGAAGTTGAAGTCGCTTGGAACCTTCCACGGCGCGGTTATCTAGCGGGCGTTTCTAGATAAGCCGCTTAGCTCGTGGGTTGACATATGGGATCGGTGCGTTTCTTGCACGCCCCAAAATAAGGCGAATCAATTTCGAAATCATTCAAAAAATATTGCAGCTCCACGGGCGGTAGTATGATGTACTCATTTGTTGAGAACAATGAGATTTGTTGTCAATCTAAAACGTAAAATCGCCAAACCATTGATGAAGCGAGCGTACTGAAAATCATTCGCTAGAGATTGTCAAGGCCTCCGGAGACAATCGTTAAACTGCTGAGTGTAGTCGGCGTAACCGAGCGAGCCTTGCGTTAGTCCAATCATGGAATTAATCGTGCTTGAAGTCCAACACAAGTTGCAATCGCCACGCGTGAGTGGTTGGTGGAAGCCCCATACGGGTTTTTGAGCCGTAACGAGCTTGAGGTCCAACTTGCGTGGAATGCGGAATTGGGCGACATCCCACCTCCAACCGAAATTCCATATTCACACGTGAACGCCCATATCGTCGCTACCTTATCCCCGGCCAACACTAGGTAAGTCGAGGTGCTCTAGAAATCGTCCACTGTGGGGATGGGCGCGGATGGTTCTCACTACGTTACTTTTGCGAAAGCTTGCAATTACTTTGCCACGATGCCCCAAACGCTTTTCATCCACGGCAGATCCGGGCATGTCCGCGGCCGATCAATCACAGTGAAATCCGACTGGTTGTGCAGCCACGCTTGGGTAGTTTTAGCTGTGTGATCGGTGCGTTATCTTGTTGAAATACGCAAGGTTGGTCTCGCAGCGGCATGGGTCTACATTCAATCATTTGTCGGCATGCCGGGATGAGCTTCTCTTCCAACAACTTCACATATAGACCTTGGCAGTCAAATCCTTGCTCCCGTTATTGAATCCCGTGGTGCCCGCTGTGACGAACACGTTCGTCTCGCCCCCTTAATTACTACGGCCCGGACATGCACATTTTTGCAGCTTCGATATGCTGGCACGGTTGGGGTGTCACCCTCGAACAAAGCCCAGCGCTTGTCGCCCACGCCTTTGGGGCATAGCCAGAAAGTCTTCGAGTCCGACACAGCCACGACTGCCCAACTCTTGTCGATCTCGTGCTTGCAAAATTGGACGCGCTTCAGATTGGTTGTTGCTTGAAGGTTGGGCTTCTTAATCAGTCGAAGGCGCCCAGCTAGATTAGCTTTCACAAATATGCGCATGGTCTCACTTACCAAGGACAGTCCCATGCAAGCCTTTGATGTCGCTGATGATGGCGGTGCATGTGTTCCCGTCGCGAATGCACGCATGTAGAACCTTTCACACCGGTGTACTTGCCAGCCTCCGCGAAGGCCTCCTTAAGCGAGCTTTGGCCACAACGTCTCCGATGCCCTCGTTAGTACGCACCCATTTGCGAACCACCGACGCGCTTGTACCGTGCTGCCGGGCGACTTTGGTGGAGTTTCTCACGTGCTTGAAGTCCAACACAAGTTGCAATCGCCACGCGTGAGTGGTTGGTGGAAGCCCCATACGGGTTTTTGAGCCGCAACGAGCTTGAGGTCCAACTTGCGTGGAATGCGGAATTGGGCGACATCCCACCTCCAACCGAAATTCCATATTCACACGTGAACGCCCATATCGTCGCTACCTTATCCCCGGCCAACACTAGGGAAGTCGAGGTGGTTTAGAAATCGCCCACTGTGGGGATATGCGCGGGTGGTTCTCACTACGCTACTTTTGTGAAAGCTTGCAATTACTTTGCCACGATGCCCCAAACGCTTTTCATCCACCGCAGATCCGGGCATGTTCGCGGCCGATCAATCACAGTGAAATCCGACTGGTTGTGCAGCCACGCTTGGGTAGTTTTAGCTGTGTGATCGGTGCGTTATCTTGTTGAAATACGCAAGGTTGGTCTCGCAGCGGCATGGGTCTACATTCAATCATTTGTCGGCATGCCGGGATGAGCTTCTCTTCCAACAACTTCACATATAGACCTTGGCAGTCAAATCCTTGCTCCTGTTATTGAATCCCGTGGTGCCCGCTGTGACGAACACGTTCGTCTCGCCCCCTTAATTACTACGGCCCGGACATGCACATTTTTGCAGCTTCGATATGCTGGCACGGTTGGGGTGTCACCCTCGAACAAAGCCCAGCGCTTGTCGCCCACGCCTTTGGGGCATAGCCAGAAAGTCTTCGAGTCCGACACAGCCACGACTGCCCAACTCTTGTCGATCTCGTGCTTGCAAAATTGGACGCGCTTCAGATTGGTTGTTGCTTGAAGGTTGGGCTTCTTAATCAGTCGAAGGCGCCGAGCTAGATTGGCTTTCACAAATATGCGCATGGTCTCACTTACCACGGACAGTCCCATGCAAGCCTTTGATGTCGCTGATGATGGCGGTGCATGTGTTCCCGTCGCGAATGCACGCATGTAGAACCTTTCACACCGGTGTACTTGCCAGCCTCCGCGAAGGCCTCCCTAAGCGAGCTTTGGCCACAACGTCTCCGATGCCCTCGTTAGTACGCACCCATTTGCGAACCACCGACGCGCTTGTACCGTGCTGCCGGGCGACTTTGGTGGAGTTTCTCACGTGCTTGAAGTCCAACACAAGTTGCAATCGCCACGCGTGAGTGGTTGGTGGAAGCCCCATACGGGTTTTTGAGCCGCAACGAGCTTGAGGTCCAACTTGCGTGGAATGCGGAATTGGGCGACATCACACCTCCAACCGAAATTCCATATTCACACGTGAACGCCCATATCGTCGCTACCTTATCCCCGGCCAATACTAGGGAAGTCGAGGTGTTCTAGAAATCGTCCACTGTGGGGATGGGCGCGGGTGGTTCTCACTACGTTACTTTTGTGAAAGCTTGCAATTACTTAGCCACGATGCCCCAAACGCTTTTCATCCACGGCAGATCCGGGCATGTTCGCGGCCGATCAATCACAGTGAAATCCGACTGGCTGTGCAGCCACGCTTGGGTAGTTTTAGCTCTGCGATCGGTGCGTTATCTTGTTAAACACCCAAGTTGAGACTGAAAGGAGGGTGGGCGAGCGTGGCGCCGGGCGTTTTACACACACTCCTCTCCTCTTTCTACGTTGGAGACGGTATGACATTCAGGGATATCCAACTCGAAGGCGAAGCGTGGTGTCGGTTAGACGATTAATTGTTTGCGTGGCGCCGAGCGTTTTCTACACGCGTTGCTCTTTATTTCGTGGGAGTAGGTAGGACTAGCGCGGCCCCGGATATGCGGAAGCCGCGTTGTGCTCTTGTGTAACTTGGTGGAGGGCCCATAACATGTTGGAACCGGGAATTGGTAGTTACACATAAGGTCGTGCCGGCCCCGTAGGAGAAGTTATAGGAGAGAGATGGGGGCCGGCGAAGTCACCGGCAGGGTCGGCCGATTCCCACTAACGGGTGATAGAGAACCGCTAACAGTATGACACTAAATACTAGGATGAAATATGGATGCCTTGGACGTAATTATTATGCAACGGGATGCTAGTGCAAACGCCATGCCACCATCATTCGTGCTTGTTAGGCGTGTCGACCGACTCCTTGCCCTTCAACTATGCTAGGCATTGGAAGAAGAGACGAACCTTTTTAAAATATTTAAAGCAAAGTCCCTCCTCATGATTTCGTTTATTCTCGTGAGGTGTAAAGCTCCATCGTTGGCGCTCCAATCATTTCGGCCCGTGTCTCAAGAAGGTCGCCCTCCCTCCTCGAGTGCCACGGCCACGTCCACTCCTAAAGCCCTCACCATGTTGAAGTCGCTTGGAACCTTCCGCGGCGCGGTTATCAAGCGGGCGTTTCTAGATAAGCCGCTTAGCTCGTGAGTTGACATATGGGATCGGTGCGTTTCTCGCACGCCCCAAAATAAGGCGAATCAATTTCGAAATCATTCAAGAAATATTGCAGCTCCACGGGCGGTAGTATGATGTACCAATTTGTTGAGAACAATGAGATTTGTCATCAATCTAAAACGAAAAATCGCCAAAACATTGATGAAGCGAGCGTACTGAAAATCATTCGCTAGAGATTGTCAAGACCTCCGGAGACAATCGTTAAACTGCTGAGTGTAGTCGGCGTAACCGAGCGAGCCTTGCGTTAGTCCAATCATGGAATTAATCGTGCCATCCCGGATGTTAGGGAGTAGGGACGTCTTGCGAATCATTGTAACCAAATAGTCGAATGTGTCTGGAATGGAACCCTACAACTTTTGATTAAGCCACGAGCTTTTCGAAGGTCAAGAAATCCGGGAAGTAGCCCACATGACAACGTCGTGTGAGTCGGAACTATTGCTCAACATGGCATAACGTTGTTGATGCATCTTCAACCATTCTTCAAGTTTACATACGTATTGTCCGGATTGGTAAGTGGTGTTCATCGTTGCCTTACGCTGCGTCTCAGTTAGCGTTCCGCTCAGCCAAGTAAACTTTGTTGTAGGGGCCGGAACTCCCATGTGCAAATCAATAGGCATGTCGAGATCGGAACGGATAGTTACACGTAGGTCGTGCCGGCCCCACAAGGGGGCCGGCGGTGGTGACTAGAGAAGTTAGAGGAGAGAGATGGCGGCCGGCAAAGGCACCGGCCGGGCCGGCCGACCGCCACTAATAGGTAAAAGAGAACCGCTAATAGTATAGCACTAAGTACTTGGATGATAAACAGGTACCTTATCCCCGGCCAATACTAGGGAAGTCGAGGTGGTTTAGAAATCGCCCACTGTTTAGAAATCCGACTGGTTGTGCAACCACGCTTGGGTAGTTTTAGCTGTGTGATCGGTGCGTTATCTTGTTGAAATACGCAAGGTTGGTCTCGCAGCGGCATGGGTCTACATTCAGTCATTTGTCGGCATGCCGGGATGAGCTTCTCTTCCAACAACTTCACATATAGACCTTGCCCGTCAAATCCTTGCTCTCGTTATTGAATCCCGTGGTGCCCGCTGTGACGAACACGTTCGTCTCGCCCCCTTAATTACTACGGCCCGGACATGCACATTTTTGCAGCTTCGATATGCTGGCACGGTTGCGGTGTCACCCTCGAACAAAGCCCACCGCTTGTCGCCCACGCCTTTGGGGCATAGCCAGAAAGTCTTCGAGTCCGACACAGCCACGACTGCCCAACTCTTGTCGATCTCGTGCTTGCAAAATTGGACGCGCTTCAGATTGGTTGTTGCTTGAAGGTTGGGCTTCTTAATCAGTCGAAGGCGCCGAGCTAGATTAGCTTTCACAAATATGCGCATGGTCTCACTTACCAAGGACAGTCCCATGCAAGCCTTTGATGTCGCTGATGATGGCGGTGCATGTGTTCCCGTCGCGAATGCACGCATGTAGAACCTTTCACACCGGTGAACTTGCCAGCCTCCGCGAAGGCCTCCCTAAGCGAGCTTTGGCCACAACGTCTCCGATGCCCTCGTTAGTACGCACCCATTTGCGAACCACCGACGCGCTTGTACCGTGCTGCCGGGCGACTTTGGTGGAGTTTCTCACGTGCTTGAAGTCCAACACAAGTTGCAATCGCCACGCGTGAGTGGTTGGTGGAAGCCCCATACGGGTTTTTGAGCCGCAACGAGCTTGAGGTCCAACTTGCGTGGAATGCGGAATTGGGCGACATCCCACCTCCAACCGAAATTCCATATTCACACGTGAACGCCCATATCGTCGCTACCTTATCCCCGGCCAACACTAGGGAAGTCGAGGTGGTTTAGAAATCGCCCACTGTGGGGATGGGCGCGGGTGGTTCTCACTACGTTACTTTTGTGAAAGCTTGCAATTACTTTGCCACGATGCCCCAAACGCTTTTCATCCACGGCAGATCCGGGCATGTTCGCGGCCGATCAATCACAGTGAAATCCGACTGGTTGTGCAGCCACGCTTGGGTAGTTTTAGCTGTGTGATCGGTGCGTTATCTTGTTGAAATACGCAAGGTTGGTCTCGCAGCGGCATGGGTCTACATTCAATCATTTGTCGGCATGCCGGGATGAGCTTCTCTTCCAACAACTTCACATATAGACCTTGGCAGTCAAATCCTTGCTCTCGTTATTGAATCCCGTGGTGCCCGCTGTGACGAACACGTTCGTCTCGCCCCCTTAATTACTACGGCCCGGACATGCACCTTTTTGCAGCTTCGATATGCTGGCACGGTTGGGGTGTCACCCTCGAACAAAGCCCACCGCTTGTCGCCCACGCCTTTGGGGCATAGCCAGAAAGTCTTCGAGTCCGACACAGCCACGACTGCCCAACTCTTGTCGATCTCGTGCTTGCAAAATTGGACGCGCTTCAGATTGGTTGTTGCTTGAAGGTTGGGCTTCTTAATCAGTCGAAGGCGCCGAGCTAGATTAGCTTTCACAAATATGCGCATGGTCTCACTTACCAAGGACAGTCCCATGCCAGCCTTTGATGTCGCTGATGATGGCGGTGCATGTGTTCCCGTCGCGAATGCACGCATGTAGAACCTTTCACACCGGTGTACTTGCCAGCCTCCGCGAAGGCCTCCCTAAGCGAGCTTTGGCCACAACGTCTCCGATGCCCTCGTTAGTACGCACCCATTTGCGAACCACCGACGCGCTTGTACCGTGCTGCCGGGCGACTTTGGTGGAGTTTCTCACGTGCTTGAAGTCCAACACAAGTTGCAATCGCCACGCGTGAGTGGTTGGTGGAAGCCCCATACGGGTTTTTGAGCCGCAACGAGCTTGAGGTCCAACTTGCGTGGAATGCGGAATTGGGCGACATCCCACCTCCAACCGAAATTCCATATTCACACGTGAACGCCCATATCGTCGCTACCTTATCCCCGGCCAATACTAGGGAAGTCGAGGTGGTTTAGAAATCGCCCACTGTGGGGATGGGCGCGGGTGGTTCTCACTACGTTACTTTTGTGAAAGCTTGCAATTACTTTGCCACGATGCCCCAAACGCTTTTCATCCACGGCAGATCCGGGCATGTTCGCGGCCGATCAATCACAGTGAAATCCGACTGGTTGTGCAGCCACGCTTGGGTAGTTTTAGCTGTGTGATCGGTGCGTTATCTTGTTGAAATACCCAAGGTTGGTCTCGCAGCGGCATGGGTCTACATTCAATCATTTGTCGGCATGCCGGGATGAGCTTCTCTTCCAACAACTTCACATATAGACCTTGGCAGTCAAATCCTTGCTCTCGTTATTGAATCCCGTGGTGCCCGCTGTGACGAACACGTTCGTCTCGCCCCCTTAATTACTACGGCCCGGACATGCACCTTTTTGCAGCTTCGATATGCTGGCACGGTAGGGGTGTCACCCTCGAACAAAGCCCACCGCTTGTCGCCCACGCCTTTGGGGCATAGCCAGAAAGTCTTCGAGTCCGACACAGCCACGACTGCCCAACTCTTGTCGATCTCGTGCTTGCAAAATTGGACGCGCTTCAGATTGGTTGTTGCTTGAAGGTTGGGCTTCTTAATCAGTCGAAGGCGCCGAGCTAGATTAGCTTTCACAAATATGCGCATGGTCTCACTTACCAAGGACAGTCCCATGCCAGCCTTTGATGTCGCTGATGATGGCGGTGCATGTGTTCCCGTCGCGAATGCACGCATGTAGAACCTTTCACACCGGTGTACTTGCCAGCCTCCGCGAAGGCCTCCCTAAGCGAGCTTTGGCCACAACGTCTCCGATGCCCTCGTTAGTACGCACCCATTTGCGAACCACCGACGCGCTTGTACCGTGCTGCCGGGCGACTTTGGTGGAGTTTCTCACGTGCTTGAAGTCCAACACAAGTTGCAATCGCCACGCGTGAGTGGTTGGTGGAAGCCCCATACGGGTTTTTGAGCCGCAACGAGCTTGAGGTCCAACTTGCGTGGAATGCGGAATTGGGCGACATCCCACCTCCAACCGAAATTCCATATTCACACGTGAACGCCCATATCGTCGCTACCTTATCCCCGGCCAATACTAGGGAAGTCGAGGTGGTTTAGAAATCGCCCACTGTGGGGATGGGCGCGGGTGGTTCTCACTACGTTACTTTTGTGAAAGCTTGCAATTACTTTGCCACGATGCCCCAAACGCTTTTCATCCACGGCAGATCCGGGCATGTTCGCGGCCGATCAATCACAGTGAAATCCGACTGGTTGTGCAGCCACGCTTGGGTAGTTTTAGCTGTGTGATCGGTGCGTTATCTTGTTGAAATACGCAAGGTTGGTCTCGCAGCGGCATGGGTCTACATTCAATCATTTGTCGGCATGCCGGGATGAGCTTCTCTTCCAACAACTTCACATATAGACCTTGGCAGTCAAATCCTTGCTCTCGTTATTGAATCCCGTGGTGCCCGCTGTGACGAACACGTTCGTCTCGCCCCCTTAATTACTACGGCCCGGACATGCACCTTTTTGCGGCTTCGATATGCTGGCACGGTAGGGGTGTCACCCTCGAACAAAGCCCACCGCTTGTCGCCCACGCCTTTGGGGCATAGCCAGAAAGTCTTCGAGTCCGACACAGCCACGACTGCCCAACTCTTGTCGATCTCGTGCTTGCAAAATTGGACGCGCTTCAGATTGGTTGTTGCTTGAAGGTTGGGCTTCTTAATCAGTCGAAGGCGCCGAGCTAGATTAGCTTTCACAAATATGCGCATGGTCTCACTTACCAAGGACAGTCCCATGCCAGCCTTTGATGTCGCTGATGATGGCGGTGCATGTGTTCCCGTCGCGAATGCACGCATGTAGAACCTTTCACACCGGTGTACTTGCCAGCCTCCGCGAAGGCCTCCCTAAGCGAGCTTTGGCCACAACGTCTCCGATGCCCTCGTTAGTACGCACCCATTTGCGAACCACCGACGCGCTTGTACCGTGCTGCCGGGCGACTTTGGTGGAGTTTCTCACGTGCTTGAAGTCCAACACAAGTTGCAATCGCCACGCGTGAGTGGTTGGTGGAAGCCCCATACGGGTTTTTGAGCCGCAACGAGCTTGAGGTCCAACTTGCGTGGAATGCGGAATTGGGCGACATCCCACCTCCAACCGAAATTCCATATTCACACGTGAACGCCCATATCGTCGCTACCTTATCCCCGGCCAATACTAGGGAAGTCGAGGTGGTTTAGAAATCGCC
Organism: Tetraselmis chui; assembly: GCA_026401115.1. Classification (NCBI taxonomy): domain Eukaryota; kingdom Viridiplantae; phylum Chlorophyta; class Chlorodendrophyceae; order Chlorodendrales; family Chlorodendraceae; genus Tetraselmis; species Tetraselmis chui. The sequence continues at coordinate 5,787 of JAPMLY010003137.1, read as the reverse complement.
CACTGTGGGGATGGGCGCGGGTGGTTCTCACTACGTTACTTTTGTGAAAGCTTGCAATTACTTTGCCACGATGCCCCAAACGCTTTTCATCCACGGCAGATCCGGGCATGTTCGCGGCCGATCAATCACAGTGAAATCCGACTGGTTGTGCAGCCACGCTTGGGTAGTTTTAGCTGTGTGATCGGTGCGTTATCTTGTTGAAATACCCAAGGTTGGTCTCGCAGCGGCATGGGTCTACATTCAATCATTTGTCGGCATGCCGGGATGAGCTTCTCTTCCAACAACTTCACATATAGACCTTGGCAGTCAAATCCTTGCTCTCGTTATTGAATCCCGTGGTGCCCGCTGTGACGAACACGTTCGTCTCGCCCCCTTAATTACTACGGCCCGGACATGCACCTTTTTGCGGCTTCGATATGCTGGCACGGTAGGGGTGTCACCCTCGAACAAAGCCCACCGCTTGTCGCCCACGCCTTTGGGGCATAGCCAGAAAGTCTTAGAGTCCGACACAGCCACGACTGCCCAACTCTTGTCGATCTCGTGCTTGCAAAATTGGACGCGCTTCAGATTGGTTGTTGCTTGAAGGTTGGGCTTCTTAATCAGTCGAAGGCGCCGAGCTAGATTAGCTTTCACAAATATGCGCATGGTCTCACTTACCAAGGACAGTCCCATGCCAGCCTTTGATGTCGCTGATGATGGCGGTGCATGTGTTCCCGTCGCGAATGCACGCATGTAGAACCTTTCACACCGGTGTACTTGCCAGCCTCCGCGAAGGCCTCCCTAAGCGAGCTTTGGCCACAACGTCTCCGATGCCCTCGTTAGTACGCACCCATTTGCGAACCACCGACGCGCTTGTACCGTGCTGCCGGGCGACTTTGGTGGAGTTTCTCACGTGCTTGAAGTCCAACACAAGTTGCAATCGCCACGCGTGAGTGGTTGGTGGAAGCCCCATACGGGTTTTTGAGCCGCAACGAGCTTGAGGTCCAACTTGCGTGGAATGCGGAATTGGGCGACATCCCACCTCCAACCGAAATTCCATATTCACACGTGAACGCCCATATCGTCGCTACCTTATCCCCGGCCAATACTAGGGAAGTCGAGGTGGTTTAGAAATCGCCCACTGTGGGGATGGGCGCGGGTGGTTCTCACTACGTTACTTTTGTGAAAGCTTGCAATTACTTTGCCACGATGCCCCAAACGCTTTTCATCCACGGCAGATCCGGGCATGTTCGCGGCCGATCAATCACAGTGAAATCCGACTGGTTGTGCAGCCACGCTTGGGTAGTTTTAGCTGTGTGATCGGTGCGTTATCTTGTTGAAATACCCAAGCTTGGTCTCGCAGCGGCATGGGTCTACATTCAATCATTTGTCGGCATGCCGGGATGAGCTTCTCTTCCAACAACTTCACATATAGACCTTGGCAGTCAAATCCTTGCTCTCGTTATTGAATCCCGTGGTGCCCGCTGTGACGAACACGTTCGTCTCGCCCCCTTAATTACTACGGCCCGGACATGCACCTTTTTGCGGCTTCGATATGCTGGCACGGTAGGGGTGTCACCCTCGAACAAAGCCCACCGCTTGTCGCCCACGCCTTTGGGGCATAGCCAGAAAGTCTTAGAGTCCGACACAGCCACGACTGCCCAACTCTTGTCGATCTCGTGCTTGCAAAATTGGACGCGCTTCAGATTGGTTGTTGCTTGAAGGTTGGGCTTCTTAATCAGTCGAAGGCGCCGAGCTAGATTAGCTTTCACAAATATGCGCATGGTCTCACTTACCAAGGACAGTCCCATGCCAGCCTTTGATGTCGCTGATGATGGCGGTGCATGTGTTCCCGTCGCGAATGCACGCATGTAGAACCTTTCACACCGGTGTACTTGCCAGCCTCCGCGAAGGCCTCCCTAAGCGAGCTTTGGCCACAACGTCTCCGATGCCCTCGTTAGTACGCACCCATTTGCGAACCACCGACGCGCTTGTACCGTGCTGCCGGGCGACTTTGGTGGAGTTTCTCACGTGCTTGAAGTCCAACACAAGTTGCAATCGCCACGCGTGAGTGGTTGGTGGAAGCCCCATACGGGTTTTTGAGCCGCAACGAGCTTGAGGTCCAACTTGCGTGGAATGCGGAATTGGGCGACATCCCACCTCCAACCGAAATTCCATATTCACACGTGAACGCCCATATCGTCGCTACCTTATCCCCGGCCAATACTAGGGAAGTCGAGGTGGTTTAGAAATCGCCCACTGTGGGGATGGGCGCGGGTGGTTCTCACTACGTTACTTTTGTGAAAGCTTGCAATTACTTTGCCACGATGCCCCAAACGCTTTTCATCCACGGCAGATCCGGGCATGTTCGCGGCCGATCAATCACAGTGAAATCCGACTGGTTGTGCAGCCACGCTTGGGTAGTTTTAGCTGTGTGATCGGTGCGTTATCTTGTTGAAATACCCAAGCTTGGTCTCGCAGCGGCATGGGTCTACATTCAATCATTTGTCGGCATGCCGGGATGAGCTTCTCTTCCAACAACTTCACATATAGACCTTGGCAGTCAAATCCTTGCTCTCGTTATTGAATCCCGTGGTGCCCGCTGTGACGAACACGTTCGTCTCGCCCCCTTAATTACTACGGCCCGGACATGCACCTTTTTGCAGCTTCGATATGCTGGCACGGTAGGGGTGTCACCCTCGAACAAAGCCCACCGCTTGTCGCCCACGCCTTTGGGGCATAGCCAGAAAGTCTTAGAGTCCGACACAGCCACGACTGCCCAACTCTTGTCGATCTCGTGCTTGCAAAATTGGACGCGCTTCAGATTGGTTGTTGCTTGAAGGTTGGGCTTCTTAATCAGTCGAAGGCGCCGAGCTAGATTAGCTTTCACAAATATGCGCATGGTCTCACTTACCAAGGACAGTCCCATGCCAGCCTTTGATGTCGCTGATGATGGCGGTGCATGTGTTCCCGTCGCGAATGCACGCATGTAGAACCTTTCACACCGGTGTACTTGCCAGCCTCCGCGAAGGCCTCCCTAAGCGAGCTTTGGCCACAACGTCTCCGATGCCCTCGTTAGTACGCACCCATTTGCGAACCACCGACGCGCTTGTACCGTGCTGCCGGGCGACTTTGGTGGAGTTTCTCACGTGCTTGAAGTCCAACACAAGTTGCAATCGCCACGCGTGAGTGGTTGGTGGAAGCCCCATACGGGTTTTTGAGCCGCAACGAGCTTGAGGTCCAACTTGCGTGGAATGCGGAATTGGGCGACATCCCACCTCCAACCGAAATTCCATATTCACACGTGAACGCCCATATCGTCGCTACCTTATCCCCGGCCAATACTAGGGAAGTCGAGGTGGTTTAGAAATCGCCCACTGTGGGGATGGGCGCGGGTGGTTCTCACTACGTTACTTTTGTGAAAGCTTGCAATTACTTTGCCACGATGCCCCAAACGCTTTTCATCCACGGCAGATCCGGGCATGTTCGCGGCCGATCAATCACAGTGAAATCCGACTGGTTGTGCAGCCACGCTTGGGTAGTTTTAGCTGTGTGATCGGTGCGTTATCTTGTTGAAATACCCAAGCTTGGTCTCGCAGCGGCATGGGTCTACATTCAATCATTTGTCGGCATGCCGGGACGAGCTTCTCTTCCAACAACTTCACATATAGACCTTGGCAGTCAATTGTTTGCACATCAGGTCGTGCCGGCCCCGTAGGAGAAGTTATAGGAGAGGGATGGGGGCCGGCGAAGTCACCGGCAGGGTCGGCCGATTCCCACTAACGGGTGATAGAGAACCGCTAACAGTATAACACTAAGTACTAGGATGAATTATGGATGCCTTGGACGTAATTGTTATGCAACGGGATGCTAGTGCAAACGCCATGCCACCATCATTCGTGCTTGTTAGGCGTGTCGACCGACTCCTTGCCCTTCAACTATGCTAGGCATTGGAAGAAGAGACGAACCTTTTTAAAATATTTAAAGCAAAGTCCCTCCTCATGATTTCGTTTATTCTCGTGAGGTGTAAAGCTCCATCGATGGCGCTCCAATCATTTCGGCCCGTGTCTCAAGAAGGTCGCCCTCCCTCCTCGATTGCCACGGCCACGTCCACTCCTAAAGCCCTCACCATGTTGAAGTCGCTTGGAACCTTCCGCGGCGCGGTTATCAAGCGGGCGTTTCTAGATAAGCCGCTTAGCTCGTGAGTTGACATATGGGATCGGTGCGTTTCTCGCACGCCCCAAAATAAGGCGAATCAATTTCGAAATCATTCAAGAAATATTGCAGCTCCACGGGCGGTAGTATGATGTAATGCATCTTCAACCATTCTTCAAGTTTACATACGTATTGTCCGGATTGGTAAGTGGTGTTCATCGTTGCCTTACGCTGCGTCTCAGTTAGCGTTCCGCTCAGCCAAGTAAACTTTGTTGTAGGGGCCGGAACTCCCATGTGCAAATCAATAGGCATGTCAAGATCGGAACGGATAGTTACACGTAGGTCGTGCCGGCCCCACAAGGGGGCCGGCGGTGGTGACTAGAGAAGTTAGAGGAGAGAGATGGCGGCCGGCAAAGGCACCGGCCGGGCCGGCCGACCGCCACTAATAGGTAAAAGAGAACCGCTAATAGTATAGCACTAAGTACTTGGATGATAAACAGGTACCTTATCCCCGGCCAATACTAGGGAAGTCGAGGTGGTTTAGAAATCGCCCACTGTTTAGAAATCCGACTGGTTGTGCAACCACGCTTGGGTAGTTTTAGCTGTGTGATCGGTGCGTTATCTTGTTGAAATACGCAAGGTTGGTCTCGCAGCGGCATGGGTCTACATTCAGTCATTTGTCGGCATGCCGGGATGAGCTTCTCTTCCAACAACTTCACATATAGACCTTGCCCGTCAAATCCTTGCTCTCGTTATTGAATCCCGTGGTGCCCGCTGTGACGAACACGTTCGTCTCGCCCCCTTAATTACTACGGCCCGGACATGCACATTTTTGCAGCTTCGATATGCTGGCACGGTTGCGGTGTCACCCTCGAACAAAGCCCACCGCTTGTCGCCCACGCCTTTGGGGCATAGCCAGAAAGTCTTCGAGTCCGACACAGCCACGACTGCCCAACTCTTGTCGATCTCGTGCTTGCAAAATTGGACGCGCTTCAGATTGGTTGTTGCTTGAAGGTTGGGCTTCTTAATCAGTCGAAGGCGCCGAGCTAGATTAGCTTTCACAAATATGCGCATGGTCTCACTTACCAAGGACAGTCCCATGCAAGCCTTTGATGTCGCTGATGATGGCGGTGCATGTGTTCCCGTCGCGAATGCACGCATGTAGAACCTTTCACACCGGTGAACTTGCCAGCCTCCGCGAAGGCCTCCCTAAGCGAGCTTTGGCCACAACGTCTCCGATGCCCTCGTTAGTACGCACCCATTTGCGAACCACCGACGCGCTTGTACCGTGCTGCCGGGCGACTTTGGTGGAGTTTCTCACGTGCTTGAAGTCCAACACAAGTTGCAATCGCCACGCGTGAGTGGTTGGTGGAAGCCCCATACGGGTTTTTGAGCCGTAACGAGCTTGAGGTCCAACTTGCGTGGAATGCGGAATTGGGCGACATCCCACCTCCAACCGAAATTCCATATTCACACGTGAACGCCCATATCGTCGCTACCTTATCCCCGGCCAACACTAGGTAAGTCGAGGTGCTCTAGAAATCGTCCACTGTGGGGATGGGCGCGGGTGGTTCTCACTACGTTACTTTTGCGAAAGCTTGCAATTACTTTGCCACGATGCCCCAAACGCTTTTCATCCACGGCAGATCCGGG
>JAPMLY010003136.1:0-27208 GCA_026401115.1 Tetraselmis chui | reverse complement strand
CTGGTATTGGCCCCACTGGAAGGAGAGGGCGGCAGAGGTATCAAGGGAGCCGATGGGGGTGGGGATGCCGTATTCAAGGTTTAAATCGAATAGAAAGTTGTGCATCGTTGTGCAGCGGGTGCGGGGGGTAAAGTGGGCAGGGAGAGTGAAGTTATCTGCTGTGTTTACAGTATGTCTGCGGATGCCGGGTTGGGGAGTGTGGAGGGGGGTGCGGGGTCTAACCTCGGGTTCGTCCTGGGGGGACCTAATGATGATAGTCGGCCTGATTGGCCGGGGGTGACCTGTGGTGGGGGTTGGCCCTGGGGGAGGCGGTGATGGCCGGTTGAGTGCCTGAGGGCTCCGAGTCGTCCTCCGGTAGGTCCGAGTAGCCGTCGAGGTCGAGTTCTTCTTCATCAGGAGAACCGGTTGGAAGGGGGAGGTGGGCTGGGTCAACAGGACGGAGGGGAATAGCAGGGGTGGAGGGGGGGTTGTGGTCGGGAAGGAGTGGGGGGGAAGGGAGGGCCTGTTGGTGAGTGAGTGAGGGGTGCGGGGGGGCGCGAGGTGGGGGAGACTGGGAGGGTTGCTTGCGGGGGGGACGAGAGGGCTTGGTAACTCCTGTTGGGGGTGCGGGTCTGAGTGAGGGGTCCGTGGGGGGGCGGGGGCGGGGAGGGGAGGCGGCAGATGAGAGCGGTGTAGGGGAGGAAGGGGTGAGTTGTGTGGGGCAGGTAGGAGGGGGGGCGAAGGTATAAGTAGGGTTGGGGGGGTCGGGGAGGTGGGTGGGTGTCTGAGTGAGGGGGGGGGCTGGGGGTGGTGAGGTGGAGGAGTCCATGGGGCCAGAGGAGTCTTCTGTGAGAGTGGGGAGAGGGTGGAGAGTGGTCTGAGGAATCGTGGTGGGGGCTGGAGGGTAGGGGGGTGGGTGGCCGTGGTAGGAGGAGGTGGAGGCGGGTTGTGAGGTGGTAGGTTGGTGGAGGGACCATGTGGTATGTGATGGGGGGGCCGGGGTGGTGGTGAGTTGTATGTCTGGAAGGGAGGAGAGGTCGAGGGGTAGGTCAGTGTCATCCTGCATTTGGAAGTCAGAGGGGTCCAGGTCCCAGCGGCTGGGAACGTGGTTGTCGGTGAGGTGGCGGGACCATTGGAGGAGTAGGGCGGGGGGGTTGCGGTGAAGTGTGTGTCGTTTAGTGATGGTGAGAGGGGGTGGGGAGGGGGGGGTGGTGAAAATGGGGTCTGTGAGACGGGCTTTGCCGAACGTGGAATAGTGGTGTGGAGTGATGATGAGGGAGCAGGATGATTGAGTGCGAGCGCCTCGATGGGTGTATGTGTGGGTCAGTGGGACCGTGATAGTGCCGTTGGTTGAGATGAGGATGCAGTACATTTCGGGGCTGAGGGAGATTTGTATGCTTGTGGTGATGGTGGAGGAGTTGGAGGGGTGTGAGCGAAAGTATGAGCCGTCCGGGAACTTTTTAAGGGTCGTGTAGTGATAGAGGCTGGGGGGGTGTTGGGGGGGGGCGGTGGTTGTGGGTGTGTTGTGTGTGAGGTATTCGGTGGCTGTTTGGGACAGGAGGGTGTGTAGCCAGTGTGATGGGGGAATAGTGCCGTCGGGATGTATGCTTGGGAGGGAGAGAGATTGGCGGGACTGTATCAGGACTGTGGTGAGGCATGTGTCAGCCCATGAAATGCCGGGAACAAGGCCAGAGACGGGGGGGGGTGTGATGGTGATGGTGTGAAGGTGATTGTCAGGGGGTACGGTTCCAGGAGGTGTGAATGAAAAAATGGGATGGGATACAGGACCGGATTGTGAATGAATGGGATTCTTGGGCAGGTGGAGGATATTCACCCAGAATGAGGAGGGGTCGGTCTCGATCGGGGTTGGGGTGTCCAGCGGTTGGATGGCGTCCGCGAATTGAAGGATGAACTGCGCTTGTTCGGGGAGGTCCTCGAGTCTGCATTGTGGGTGAGTCGAGGGGGCTGATCCGGTTGAGGTGAGAGCCGCTGTGAGGTCGGAAGTGAGGAGGTCCTGTAGGAGGGCGATCACCTCTTGGCCGGTGATACCGGAGAACAGGGGGGATCGGATTTTTACACGACGACCTGAGACTTCAGGAGCTGAGGCGTCGCGGAGGAAGCGAATTTTCTGCTGACTCAGTTGTCGCAATAGTGAAGGGGAGGAGGTGAGAGAGGGGGGCACTGGACCGGCCGAATTAAATTCACGCTGGTGTGAAGTTAGTTGGTACAGGAGTCCTACCGTTATACAGGAGGTGGGGATAGCCAGGCAGACCTCCTGGAAGCCCGAATGGAGTTCGACCGGAAGGGGGGTGCGATCGTCGCTTTTCGGGGCTGTCGGGTGGTGTGTGCGAGAGGAGTTCGCTGACCAGCGCGTGTGGTGGACGAGTTCCTTGCCAATTATATTTTTGATGCGGTTGGGGAGATCGGTGAGGTCGTTGACGCATTCGAGGAGCCAGCGACGGGCCACCGAGCAGGCGGATGCGATCGGGTCGGGGTGCGGAGGGTCCGGCATGAAGACTCCGTGGAGCCAGAAGCGGGCTATGTGAGGGGGGGTGGAGGAGTACTGGCCTGTAAGGAGGAGAGTGTCGATCGTTCTGGTGGAGAAGTCGTCGGCCTGTCCGGGGTTTTCAGTTGACCGCGGGATGGACAGGACAAGGGGGGTTTGGAGTCCGCGACGGAGTGGGAGGGGGTCCATAGGTGTTCCCAGTATCTGTTGGGGGTGGGGAAGTTGAGAGGTCGAGAGGAACGGGGTCAAGGGGTGACCCGCGAGTTTGTTCCTGGGGTGGTATATGTCCGTGAAGCGGCCGTGGAGCGGGGGATCCCTCACGAGCACCTGTTTGTAGGTGGGGGGGGGGGTGGAGTTTGAAGACATGGTAGTCGAGCAGGATGTCGAGTGTGGAGGATAAGTAGTTGACGTGTGTGTGGCTTTTGGAGTCGAAGGTTGAGAGTAGTGCGCGTGTTGGCGGCACGCGACCAGGCCTGATGGGACCTGGGTTTGATGGATGTTGGCGGCGGACAGTGACGTCCGGACGCTCGGAGGGGCGCGATAGAGCGCGCCGGCCTCTGGGAGAGGAGGGTTTTGTAAGCGATGTGTATCGCGAGGGTTCCGCAGTACTTTGACGGGTACATGTGTGGTTTTCGAAGTGGATGGCGCGATAGCTGTCGGGGGGATGAAATTCAAATCCCTGTGAGCTGCGCCTTTGAGTGTGTACCGTCTGGTGTCGCTACGGATCCACTGACCATTTTGAGCAAGGCTCGGGTGGGGAGAGGTGGATGGTACACGCTGTTCAGCGGCCCTGTCCACCAGTCTTGCGCTCGATGGGAGGCCAGGCCCAGAGCGAAGACGATCGGCGTTGCTCATTCGAGCTACCGATCCATCCCTGTTTTTTGAGGTTCAGTAGTACTTTAGTAGTACTTTGGATCTTTTTACTGTCTTTAGTGACGGTAGGATGTCTTTTTAGTAGACCAATTTATGTCCGGGTTGACGGCTTGTAACCAAGGTTGACCGAGGATGATGTCGAATTTATCCAGTTCTGTCATAATTGCGTCCATACGTATATCCAGGGTCCCTACTGTAAGCACTTCATTCCGTAGTCGCTGGCGAGTCGTAGTTGTACTACCATCTGCCAATTTTATCCGATATTTCTCTCCAGTAACCGTCGGAATGTGATGCTCCCGTACCCACTCAGCCTTGCAAAAATTTTCCGAAGCGCAAGAGTCAACCAAAATCCGGCATCGATGTCCGCGTAAGGTGCCTCCCAACACAAACATGCTTGTTCCAGACTGGGATGTGGATACATGCAGCGTCGCAGGAGCATTGTCTTCTAGTCGGACGTTCTTGTTCATCCACCCGTCGATCGGTTTCCCAAAAGTCTCGTAACGAAGAGGGAACTGTTGATCTCCACGAACTAGATAACCCGTACGCCGTGCCGAAATTAATTCCTTCCAAGTAGCCCATACTGCCCGAGAAGTTGACGGAGCGTCCGGTATCGATCCGGGTCGAACGCGAGCGATATACACGTAGCGCTTATTCTGGCCGGAAGACTCCGTCCCTAAAAGGCGTAAATTTATTTCGCTCACCTTAAATCCAGTTGTCTCCGAAAGAGCTCGCACTGCTGTGCATTCCGGGGTCGCGTCTTCAATCTCCTTTTTGCCAACATGAAACCAGACCATGCAAGTGTCCTCTTTCGCTAGTAACACTCGTCGGCCATCGGTAACAAGAGTCGTCGAGTGAGTCCAGTAGTAGGTCTTCGGGGGATTCTCCAGGTTTTGAGGAGAAAATCGAACTCGATCGGTGTCGTCGACGTAGACTTGCGTCGTCCATCTTGTCGGTCCAACATCTTGCCTTCTTCCTTCTATTCCGTCATTCGTAGGGCAGGTAAACACATGTTCTTTCGCCACCAACTCGTCGACAAGTCGGAAATTTCGCAGCAGCTTGAACCATGGTTTTGCCCTCCATTTTGGAACCACTATAACCGCTCTCAGATTGGGATGAAGCATCAGTTTACTCCGCAAATAATGGCCCAAAAAATCTTATAATAATTCATTAAATGGCGCATTCAGCCAAATTCTCCGGTTGTTCTGTAAATCTCTCTCCTGAAATGGGCGCGCCGGACAGCAAAAATCCTCCGCCACGTGACAGTTAAGGCCGTCATTATCGCTAGCTCCATCTAAGTCGAAAGGTCCGTAGGTCTGAGAGTACTTCGGGAAATACTCCCTATTCATCATCATGTCGCTAAAGTCCTTGCTCATAAAGATTGGCCTCAATGTCGTTTGAGGTAACGGGTTTCGTACTTCTTATGTTCCGGTCTCTTCCTGAGTCGCTGTAGGAGACGAAACCTCATCATGCAGCTTGCCCCGAGCTGCCGACTCAGGTCTCACTTTCCCGGCATGGATTTCTTCGTTCTGTCGTTCTTCTTGTTCTTTCTGTCTGGGCAGTCGATAGCGATGTGTCCCTTCTTGTGGCAAATGAAGCACTTGCCCTCCTTCTTAAATCTGTCGACCTCCTCTTGAGTGAGGCGTCTAATCTCGTACATCTCCCGCGGCTTTTCTTCGGTCGCGCCATGCGATTCTTCCTCCGACTCACTGTCGATCTCCTCCGCTGCCTCTGAAAAGTCGTTGTCTTCTTCGATGGCGTTCAGTCGGCCTGTCGAACGTTGGGTCGTCTCAATCTTGGTCTCCGCTGCCTCCGCTCGCGGAGCTGCTTGAATCGCCTCGTGTAGGGTCTTAGGGTTTTTCAGGGCAACCTCCTTAAGAATCGAGGGTCTCAAACCGCGCTGGAAGTCATGTACGTTATCTTCTTCATGACGGTGAGGACGCTTCAATAATTGTTCTCGAAAATAGTTTGCATACTTCAAGACCGTGGTTTTCTGTCGCGCCTTGTCCAAATTCAATCTCGCTTGTTCCGCCGGTGTTCTTCCGCAGAATTTCTGAATTAAGGATTTCCCCATCTCAGAAACTCCAGAAAATCCTCCACCGACTTCATCTCCAATGTGCGCAACTTGGGAGTACCACCACTTCGATAGTGGGCCTTCCAGAAAGCCAGATACCCAGTACACTCCTCTTTGCTCTTCAAGGTTAACGTTGTGATACCGTAGATACCCTCGTGCATGTCGGAACCAGTTTCTCAGCTCGTCGATGTTAGTCGTAGCGATGCTCTTGATCTTGGCTGGTTTGACATCGTTCGGCATCATGCTCGGCATCTCTCGCGTCCTCTCCGATCTCAATTGTTCTCCTCGAAGAAAATTCTCCGTTTCTCGGCTTCTGTTCACTCGTCCTTCAAAATGTCTGAAACCGTTGTCGACGTGGTCACGCAATTGAGATAGCTCAATCGAAAAAGTGTTAACTCGGTTACTTAATCGTTGTAGCATCTCGGTGACGTGTACCGACATAGGCTCCATCGTGGGACTCGATCCTTCTCGCGTTGCATGTCTTCCACCATCTGTCGACGTCGGCTGTGTCGGCCCAGAAAGCGCCCCCTCTCGTCGACCACCAACTTCCTCTGGTAGTCTCTCTCCTGCTCGGTTAGACATCTTCGTCTCGTCTAGCTGTTGTGAGGCTCCGAAACCACGTGTGAAGTGCTACTTTGGTTAGGCTAAGTTGGCAACCTTAGACTAATAGTAGAACCTAATCTTTGGATGTAATTATACAGCGTAGAGAGAATTAATAAGATTGTCTTAGGAACAGGGTTTCTTACAATCATGTGGCGTAAATCTGGTCTGTACACGTCTCTCCCGCTCTACCAGTAAGTCCCCGTCTTAAATATCCACACCTCAGGTATTCTAGAAACAGCCTTAGAACATGTAGCTTGTGTTGTCTGCTAATTAAACCAAACTATTACTATTGATACATATTATCTGAGATTATTTGTACCGGCTATATAGCCTTATCGCACAAGCTCTTAGAACTATCTAGAAACGAACTATCTAGAAGAGATACTGCTAGTAACTCTGTACTGTCGAGGGAAAATACGGCGATACAATTGTACTGCCGTGATGACAATAAAAGAGTCACTGAATATCGCGCTAATATACAGGTACCATTTTGAGGAAATAAATAATGTCAGATACTAGCACTTAGCTAAATGGCTAGGATATGACAGTCGAGTCAATTGTCCAGCGTGTTGTTGGTAATTTGCCTCCCGAGATAGTGCGTTGTAGTAAATCGAAGAGCAATAACACTTGAAGTACATAAGTGTGTACAATAGGCCGCAGGTGGCACAATGATAGTTTACGATGTGCATTCATATAGCGTTGTCCTTTTCCTGTGCGATGGTACACGCGAATGCCGTCGGTGTTCGAGGCGACGAGGTCTTTTGTTGGGCAGTTGATGCCGAAACCTCCTCTGTCGAAAAACGTGTACACAACTATTACGGACGTGCATGCTCGCATGAGTCGCACTTGGTCGCGTGTTGGGCTCGTGGTCATAGTAGCATGCGACGTGGCTTCCGAGAGATGGAGGCGTAGGGCTTGGGCCATGCGTAGGGCTTGGACGACGATGGTAGTTGGAAGGTGTACGCGTCCCGGTGTTTCGTCGATCGTAACATGCGACGCGGCAAGTCATGTTCGTACCTTAGCGACGAGGTCACTGAGGGCAACTGCTTCGAGTCCGCGGTCCTTGAAGAAGCCGTTGACTGCACATAGGTAGAGTTGTATGCTTGAGGCCTTAATGGTACCGAGTGGCCCTAGCCATGCGACGTATCTTGCGATGTGTGCCGGCGTGGCTTCTAGCGGCGCGAGCTTGTGCTCGTCGTACAAGTCAAAGTAGCGGCGGACAGTACTGCCGTCGTTGTTGTACTAGGTGCCCATGCTGCGGAGAGGAGGGCTAGGAATACGTCAAAATCGAGAATCTTGGTCATGTACGTTTTCATCGTCTCGATCCACGGGTTGGTGTTGGCAGCGACGTTGACTATGTACTTTGGTCTGAAAGCTCGGCCGGGCCGATGGTCGGGAATTATAGAGTCTCGGTGTAGTCCCGTAAAAAGACCCAACGTTACTGTTAAACCGTGCATACACAATCATTAAGGAAGATAACTAACGCACACGTAGTTACAGTCACAGTCACGCAAAGGGACAGTCACATAGACAACCAGCCCGAGGCGTGGTGTCGGGACAACAGAAGTGAGTGAACTGTAGCCTAGCGACAACTCTATACCGAATCAAACAGTTTATCGGTATGTCCGATCTAGACATGTACTAATCATAACTAGAATAGCTTACAGTAGCTATCTGGCAACTAATAATAACTAGAATGTATTACTTACAACACTCCCCTTGAAGGTAGCTACGGGATGAAGCGTTGCATTGGGTCTTGTCCTCCAAGGATTGCACTTCGATGTCTTGTCAGTGCAGGTCCGGGGAGGGGCTTGGTGAACATGTCATCCACCATCTGGTCAGATGGGAGGTACCTCAACTTGATGGTATCATGCTCCACGTGGTCTTTGAGGAAGTGCCACTTCAGATCGATGTGCTTGGTCTTCTTGCTGACCAAGGCACTATGGGAGTACGCAATGGCGCTTTGGTTGTCCTCCCATATGTTGGTGGTTTCGGTGATGGGGGCGTTGAAGATATCCCCCATAAGATGGCGGAGGTGGAGTCCCTCCTTAATGGCATCAGCCGCATAGTAGTACTCGGCTTCACACGTGGATTGGGCCACACGTGGATTGGGCAAGTCAACGTCGGCAAAGCCTATGAGTTGGAGACTGTGGTCCGTGCCCCCCCCCCCCCCCCCCCCCCCCCCCCCCAACGTCAAGCGCATGTCGATGGTGCCATGGAGGTATCGAAGAACCTTCTTCAGAGCATGCATGTGGGCGTCCGTGGGGGAGGCTTGGGCGGAGCCGAGGATGCTCAACGCCGTGGAGACATCGGGGCGCGTGCACACAATCGCGTACTTGAGACTGCCCAGGAGGATGGGGTAGACGTCCTTGGCCACGCCGGTGAGAGAGGGCGAGGTCATGTGAGCGAGGCCGGCGAGGAAGCCGGGGTCCATGGGAAGGGACGACGGTTTAGAGTCGGTCATGCCGTACTTGGCGAGGATGTCGCGCATGTACTTGGATTGGTCCAGCGAGATGGTGCGTGCCGATCGATCGCGGGTGATGTGCATGCCGAGTAATTGGGAGAGGTCGCCGAGGTCCTTGATCTTGAACCGTGCTCCGAGCTGGGCCTTGAACGATGCAAGCCATGCGGGATCATTGCAGGCTGCATGGATGTCATCGATGTACAACGCAATCATGGCGAAGACGTGACCGGTGCGGAAGATGTAGATGCACTGGTCGGAAACGCACAGTTGCCACCCATGGTTGACGAGCCATGCACGGAGGAGCATGTTAAACTCGTGGGGGGACTGCTTCAGGCCGTACATGCAGCGCATGAGGTGACACACTTTGGATGTGCCATCGCTGAAGCCGAGAGGCTGGCGGATGTACACGTCTTCCTCAATGGGCGCGTAGAGAAACACAGTGTCGATGTCAAGTTGGCAGAGCTCAAGGTCGCGGGCGGCTGCGATGGCCATGAAGAGACGCAGGCTTGCCATGCGGATGACATGGGAGAATGTCCCTGTGTAATCTAGTCCAACTACACCATTTGGCTACACCCTTTGGCGACGAACCGCGCATTGAAGCGGGAGACATCACCGGCGGTGTCAGACTTGAATTTGTAGATCCACATTATGAAACGAGTGAAAGACTGCAGCGCAAGCTCGAGGACACGAAACGGTCCTTGGCCGCGGAGCGCGAGCGTGCAAGGTCAGCAATAAAGGACAAAGATAATGCACGGTTGTTGTCGGTAAAGCAGGTGGAGAGCTTGGAGGCTGCGCTTGAAGTTGCTCAGCGAGAGATTGCGGCTTTGAAAAAGGCGAACATCAAGCTTCAACAACAGATGGAGCTGTTGCTCAGCGTCGCCGGGACTGATCGATCGGCTGAGGGTCGTGGCAAGTCTAACAGCGAGTCGCAGCGGAAGGCATTCCTTGAGAAACGGAAGGCGATCAAAGGTGGTGTTGCCGTCCGCCCGTTAACGAAGTTGATAACGGTGCCGTCTGTGACCGGCGACGCGCGTCGGGGCTGGTATAAGCGAGAGGTGAAAGGAAAGCTAATGGGGCGCGCTACGACGGGGGTTGCGGGGGGGACACCGTCCTGCAACTCCTAAGCGGGTTTTTCGACGAGAATCCGGACGTGTTCGAACGTATATGCGACCAGCGCGGTGTGGGGGTGCAAGTGGAGCGCAAGGTCGTCGCGTTCATCCGTGAGCATTGGTCAAAAGACCTTTGCTCGTTTCTGAAGTGGTTGTACCTGCTGCCTGGGAGGAAGTACGGGACGATGAGGCATGCCATCTCAGGGGTATGGAACCCAGAAACAAGTGAGTATGACCCCCTTACGCTGCCTTATGGCATAGACATGGCGACCTTGTGGAGCCCGTCTTCGGTAGCGAGAGCGGATAAGGAGGTGGACGACGCAGCTGGTGTGGTGGTGTCGGAGAATGGGCTGATGGCGCAGGTTGATGGGCGGGCTGCATTAACCCACCGAATGCAACTCATTCCACTGGAGCAGTTAGAGGCACAGTTAACCATTGTGGGCGACCTCCTAATCCAGTTTTAAGGTGTAGCAATGACTTGCTTTTTAATAATATTTTTCATACACACATTTGATCCACATCAACACCGATCTTTGCCTTCCATAACATCAATATGCTCACTCATAGCATGATTTGTGCATACTGTAACGAATGACCTTTTTCGCGCCGATGTTGTTGTACATATGATGGTAGCATTGCCTACAAGCGCAGGAACCAGGGGTCCGTCTTGTGCATTTTGAAGCCCATCGTCGAAGGGTGGGATGATGAGGGGTTTGTGTTGTCCGGGCAAGCGGTCAACAGCATCTACAACTGAGTGAAAACCTGCATCTACGAAGGCGCTGATAAGTACGATCAGTTTTCAGAAAGGACAAAAGGAATCCGCAGACAGATGGATGCGATCGTGGAGAGCGGCATCGAGGTGTATGGTCGCACATTCCCTGTGAGGGAACTTATGGGAGGTGACACGGCATTCCTCGGCGCTTCCTCTGGTCATGCATGCCCATCAAACACCCACCATTGCCACATTTGCTCGCAGAACTAGATGGATATGGCACTAACTAAGCGAGACTACCGCCGCAAGGGTATGGAGCTGCCATTCACTAAAAAGGTGGACGTGTCGAACAGGCTTGCTCACGTCTTTGGCGCAGAGTTCGGCCTCGTTGAGCCATACGTCTACCCGGGCTGCTCCGAGGTTGTCGACAAACATTTGCAACATGCACCAGCGGACACTGCAACCGCTCGACAGGCGTATCAACGGACTCATTTTGGCCAACGCCATGGTCACCCCCCCCATCAACCAGTCCGTGCCCACTTTGGACAGGATGGGGGACAACATGCACGCAGGGCTACAAATCTGCCCGCAGGTCATGTGGCAGACAATTCACTGCAACGTCACGACGACCTCGATGGCGACATCAGTGATGAACATCATGGATGAGGCCGGCATTTGGCGGGAAGTGAAGGTCATGTCGAAGGCGAAGACACCTACGAAGGCGGGCATGCCCCACTTCGACGGCCTTGAGCTGGAGACCTTGTTGCAGCAGCGACAACGACTGCTCGACGTCGTCTTCCCTGACCCATCGACACCAGAGGCTGTGAGTGCCCGCTTTTTGTGGCAGCGATATGTTGAGATGGTGGACGCATGGAGTGCGGAGCCTGACATATAAGACACCGATGCGAAGAAGGCAGGAGCAAAAGCGCTAGAGGAAGCGGCAGACAACTTCTTCGACGCGTACATCAGTATAGCCGGAGCTCATGATGTCATCCCATACATGCACCAGGCGAGCAACATGTTGATTATATTTGCATGCAACACATAGTTCATTTGCATTACATAGTATATGACATTGGAAGACACTCCATATGATTATGATTATGTTTTTAGTTACGCTTTGTTTGTTAATTACACTCTATTACTTGCAGGTTGCTTTTCACTTCCCTGAGTGGATGGAGGAGCATGGCAGCCTCAATATGTTCAGCGCGCAAGCGATGGAACACAGCAATACTGAGACGAAGCAAGGTTTCAGGAAGGCTACCAACAGGCAGCGGCAGCGCGTAACGCGGAAGGGAAATATTACTCTTTCGAGGGTGGGGCAGAACATGAACCGTTCTATGCAACTTGCTCGCCACAGGGCAGCACACGGGCCAACAAGCGGCAGTGGCAGCAAGTCAGCAATGCGGTCGTTACCCCACAAGCCGTCTGAAAAGTCAGCGGCGATCAAGCGACGTCAAGCAATAAAGGCAGAAGTGACGAAGAAGTAGCTGAAGCACAGCGAGTATACAGCCTAGGCATTGAAGATCGAGCCTCCTTATGTTATGCAGGCTCCCCATGTGAAT
This sequence comes from Tetraselmis chui, assembly GCA_026401115.1. Taxonomy (NCBI): domain Eukaryota; kingdom Viridiplantae; phylum Chlorophyta; class Chlorodendrophyceae; order Chlorodendrales; family Chlorodendraceae; genus Tetraselmis; species Tetraselmis chui. The sequence continues at coordinate 15,326 of JAPMLY010003136.1, read as the reverse complement.
GGTATCACCCCCTCCCGCCCTCCCCCCTCCCTTACTAAACTTGGTAATGCATATCATCACTGGAAAGCATGCATAAGGGGCGCAAGGAGATCATCGTGATCGTGATTTTCACCTAGAATTACATGTTCAGCTATCTATATTCATTATGATTATGGTGTGTGCATAGTGTGTCATCATGATGTGCTCGCCTCGTCATGGTCGCCGCCCACCAAATTCGAAACAAGCTTCCGCTTGGCCCGCAGGTCGTGCTCCTTTTGTCGGCGCCTAACCCGCGCCTCGCGTTCCTTCTCCTGTGTCCTGCTCTTAATCGCCTCTTGTTTCCGCAAACACGCTTTATATTTTGGCTTGAAGTGAGGCATCCACTTGATATCTGAGGAGTCGAAGGTAAACCCTGAGGTATACCCGCTGTCCGTCCCCGATGAAGAAGTGTTGTCCGTCTCCCCCGCTTCGATCCGGTGTTGTCGCAAGAGCGCGTCATGCTCCTCGCGATACTTTTGTCCCTTCTCCTCCCAAAAATCGGCTAGCCGCTTCAGATTCTTTATCTTGGCCGCGTTCTCAGGTGGGTTCCCGTTTACGATACGGTGCCGTGCCCGTGGCGCCGGAATATTTGCCGTGCAATCCCACAGGAGTGCAGATGCGAGAGCAGCCGAGGCACCTACCACTTGAGACGCATCTTGCATAAAATCATTAACGACACCTTGCAGCTCTCGTCTCCACAACGCCTCCATGCTGTTTGCTAGCGGTAGCCACGGCCACACGGCCCTGTTGTTGAAGTCCAGGTTCTCGTCCTTTAAAACGCGGGGCATCCGTAGGATCGAGCCCTCTTTTGCTCCCACCACGGCTTTGTTAAACGTCACAACGAGCATGTTAACGTATCGTGAACTGTCAAGACTGAGAGGAGAACATTCCCCGACAAGATGCATTATTCCAACAATTGAAACAAGGTCGCCACTAGGAAGTACACGAGCACAGTCGTGGGCCGCGATGCGCCGACGTTGCAGAGTTGTGGAGCTCTTGGGCGCGGGGGGTGGCATGTCTTGGAACTTGATGAGGTCCCATATTGCCTCGGGAGAAGACGTCCAATAGCACTCCCTCGTTGCTCTTGGAAGGCGTGTACCACGGCGCTGGTCCTCCCAACCCGGGTGGGTTTTGCAGTAGCTGCTCACGAGCTGCGGGGGAATGTTGCTTAGCGTCGCTTTCGCTAATCCTTCCACTCGGGCGTTCCCACATCCTGCGAAAAGCACTTCAGTAAGCGCTGCCCTCAAGTCATCAGCCGACAACAAAGCTTCTCCCCCATCGTGTTTGACTCTCCGCATTGTGTGCATGCTGTGCATCGGTTGCTGGCAAGTCCAAGCACGCACGCCACGCAGTTCTCACGGTACGCCATTGTGGAAGTTGTGGGCCGACTGCGCGGCTCGGCGTGTACTCTACACCCGATGTTGCGATGACCTGCACTCCAAGATGTGAGTTGGTGAGTGAGGTGCCGGAAAAAAGTCTCTGTGTGACGAGTACAGTCCTGCAACAGTACATTGCAGGACATTGTACAGGTACTCGTTACGGATTCCAATTCGTGCTTTTCCACAGGATGGACGTATACTCGTGGGTACGTCGCTACTGCAATATTGTAATGGTGCTGATGCTACAGTACGACCAGTACCTCCCGGTACGTACAGATATGCATAATTAATCTAACCAGCCAGATGACGCGCCAGAGCGAGCTCTCCAATGCAGAAGGAGCCGCGTCGTGAAACCCAATGCTAGGCAGGCCGCGTCTCGAGGTGGATGACGACGGTTGAGCAGCACTAACGCCTGACACGTAAGCGTAGCTTGCAGGCGTAACTAGTCTGGGCTGAAACCTATTTAAGCCCAGTGCAGTAGAGGGAGGTGACAGAACCTTTTAACAATTCCTTTGTTCATTTACAACATCTACTGCCCAAGTACAGCAGTGAAACATCTTTCATCAATTGCCTCTCGACAACATCAATTGCCATCTTGCAACAACAGAACTAGACAGACTAGAACAGATTTGTGCTAGCGTTTAGCTTTCAGAGGCTAACCGCCACACTGGTTTCGGAGCTCTTTGGTCGACGCACGCTTTCGTTGCTTGTTGATCTGCTCGAAGTTGTTTGCTTGAGTCGAGATGGCTTCTCTCGGAGCTGGACATTACGTGGTTTTGGTAATTCACGTCGGAGGAACTAAATCGTCGGATTTAAAGTTGGTGTTTCAGCGTGAGCCTCGTACTGGTAGAACTTGGTTCCCTGCTGGCTCTGTTTTACCTAACGAAGAGCCAGTCGACGCTGCTATTCGCGAGTTACACGAGGAGACCGGTCTTGTTTTGACACCGGATGATTTGACGCTGTTGAGTGGTGAACCTGTTAACGTTACGCTACCTCAAGGACGACAGCTTGTCTACGTGTACTCTGCGTCTATTCCTGTCCTGTTTGCTACGAGCAACTTACGTACACCTGCTCAGGTCGAGCAGGTTGTTTTGGAACAGTCGACAGTTAATCCGGATGGCACTTACGTCGTCCCGGAAACCATCAACATTGACGGTCTGACACTTACGCCCTCACAGAAGGGGTTACTTCGTGCTGAGAAGCACAAGAGTGAGTTACTTCACTTTGGTTACGTGACTCAGTGGGAATCTTTCTATCGAGCAATGACACAACATGTTCCAGTCATGCATGAAGACACGTCTATCCCGAGACAACTCCACATGTACCCCCGGTTTACGACGGTCGACTCTGGTTCTGTCTGGCTGCTGATTGTTGGACACATCAACCGACTGACTGGAGTGGGACCTACAGATTTACGAATGGGAACGCCGATGCCTACCCAAAACTTTGCTGGACTATCTGTGACTCTTACGGAGACTCAGCGTAAGGCGGCAATTACTTCGCCGTACCAGAATGGTCAAGACCCACCTGTACTGGAGGATTGGCTCGAAGCTCAGCCTCAGCGTTTTGTAATGCTTGGGATTGCAGCTGACTCGTACGATGCAGTGTTCTGGGTTACTTCACAGTTTTCTGGACTCCTTGGTGGTTGGTGGTTGAACCGGAAAAATCAGCCTCCAATTCCATCTACGTACAACGAGCTTGTTGCGGAGATACGCAAGTCTACGTTTCTTCCGAACATTCAGGACGACGCAATTACCGCTTTGCTAAGTTTTACGCAGAGCAACACGATGAGTTACGCGCTTTTTACTAAGAAGTACAACGACTACTTACGTCGTTCTCGTCAAGACCTGACAGCTGAGTTACAGTGTGTACGCTTCATTACTGGCCTTGCAAACGTGGACCTCCAGAGACTGGCTAGATCACACCGAGCTCAACTAGGTTACCGGATTACGCTCGTGGAGCTACAAAACTTTTTGAATGACGTCGTGACAGACTCGCCGGAACTAGGCAATGCAAGGTCTGCTGCTGGACCATCTACCCAGTCCTCTCGCAAGCGCAACCTTGAAGACCCTTTTGAGGAAGCCTCTAACGTCTGGAAACGTAACAAGGGTGGCCGTGGACGAGGCCGCGGACGTGGACGTGGAGGTGGTAACAATGGTGGTCGTGGTGGCAACAATGGTGGACGTGGTCAAACATCCGGCCGCGAAGATTTTAATTCAATCGCAAATGCAATGACAGCTGAGGAGCGTAAGCGACACATGGACGAAGGACTCTGCTTCAAGTGCCACAAGAAGGGACACCGTTTGTTCCAATGCCCGGAGTTCAAAGGCAAGGCACCAATGCAACCTAAGAAGCAATGATGGTGGCAAGGCTGTTCTACAAATGAACTGGAGCAGCCGGCTACATCTACTGTTCATTCTGAGACACTGCTAGCGACAGAGGTCGTCGAGAAACCTTCGGCATCTCCATCGACTACAGTTGCGACACCTGTAACGCAAGTAGCAGGTCGTCGTCGTCAGACTAAGCAGAGACAGAGTCGTAAACCTGTAACCAGACGTTCAGTTGATTGGAAACTGGTTGACTCAGTCTTTGACCCTCTGCATGCACGATTCAACTTCACGTTGGAGGGATGTGCTGATGATGAAGGTCTTAACTCGCACGGTGACTTACCTCACTGTTCGCCGAGTGACTCGATTCTAGACAGAGACTTGACAGGAGAGAGGGTGTTCATCAACCCACCCTGGGAGTTAGCTGAGCAGATTGCGCAGCATTTTGAGGATTGTCGTCGAACATCTCCGACATCTACGATGGCTGTATTTGTACTACCGAAGTGGGCGAAATTTACTCAGGTGACTAAGCACTGGAAACTCTATCAAGAATTCCCAGCAAGGACACAGCTTTTTACACGTCAGTCACTGGAGAATCCAGCGCAACAGGAGGTGGTTGCTCCAGCCCCTTGGCCTGTACAGCTGTGGTTAGTCGACGCAGATTGTGCGTTTAACGACTCTTCAGAATCTACAGCACCTGATCAACCCGACTCGGTACCTGTACCAACAGACGACTCGGAACAGTCCATCGCTACGCTGCAACAATTTTCCTCGCCAGCTACAGCACTACTGACTGACCTCACGGAAGCTCGCCCGTTAATTCGAGCTGAGCTGACTGTGAAAACTCCTGATGGCGGACACCAAATTTCTGGATTAGTGGACTGCGCTGCGACACTTGATTTTGTGTCAGAGGACTTTGTACGACGCTTTGCTTTACAGACTCGGAAGTCTGCGAGTAAAACCCCAGTTCGACTCGCTAATGGACAACGAGTGACTTCTACGACAGTCTGCGACGTCACTTTTGAGCTGGCTCGACACGAGTTTCACCGGACTTTTTATGTCTTACGTGATTTACGTACAGCTGATTTAATCCTGGGTTTACCATGGCTTGATGACGAACAGGCCTCTTTACAATTTGGTACAACCAGAATTTTTACACTAATGGACGGTACAGCTGTGGAGACTACACTCGAGGAACGACGCCCTGAGTGTCTGCTACTGTCATCTACGAAAGTTCAAAAGCTCATGCGCAAGACGCGCCGCAGCAGAGGACGTCATGCTGATTTTTACGTCATTGAACTTACGTCAGTCGCTGAACAAACGCCAGACTTTCACACTGGAGAGGAACTAACAGCAGAACAACGTGACAACTTCCGGTCGTTACTTTTTGAAGACTTCCCGGAGTTACTGCAACCTGTCGACTCTCCGCCAGTAAGCCGACAGTGGGATCACCCCATTGACACAACTGGCCCGATGCGACGTCAACGTCTGAACCGACTGTCACCGGCAGAGCGCGCTGAGCTTAATCGACAGCTTAAAGACGCAGTGGAAGCTGGTTTGATACGCCCCAGCTACAGTGAGTTCGGCTCGCCAATTCTTTTTGTGCGAAAGGCTGATGGCTCGCTACGACTGTGCATTGACTACCGTGGCCTTAACGAGGTTACGCGTAAGGACGCCTACCCACTTCCGAGAGTGGATGACACACTGGACGAACTTAAGGACGCGAATTTTTACACACACCTCGACCTCGCTTCTGGATTCTGGCAAGTTCGAGTGCGTGATCAGGACGTTCACAAGACGGCTTTTCAGACCCCTGATGGCTTAATGGAATGGGTCGCCATGCCGTTTGGGCTGTGCAATGCACCAGCCACTTTTCAGAGGATGATGAACGACATTCTTCGCGACTTTTTACATAAGTTCGTGACAGTCTACCTGGATGACGTCTGTATCTACAGTCGAACTCTGGAAGAGCACCTGGAGCACCTACGTCTAGTGCTACAGCGATTCAAGGAGGAAGGGCTGAAATTACGCCTTAAGAAATGCTTTTTCGGATTGCAAGAAATGGAGTATCTGGGCTACACTGTGTCAGCCGGGAAAATTTCGGTTTCCACAAAGAAAGTCGAGGCCGTTGCAGACTGGCCAGTGCCCAAGACGCAGAAGGAGGTTCGCAGTTTCGTACAGTTCTGCAACTTCTATGCGAGATTTATACACCATTTTAGCGACCTTACGGCTCCATTGACGGACTTACTGCGGAAGTCCCAGCCACAGAAGGTTACGCTGACGCCTGCCTGTTTGGAAGCCTTCGAGACTCTCAAGTTACGGCTCATTTCCGCGCCATGCCTGATCCTTCCGGAGGTCGGCTCGGACGCGACGTTCACCGTAGCTACAGATGCTTCAACAGTGGGGATTGCAGCAGTCCTGTTGCAAGACCAAGGAGGCGGTCTTCAACCAGTCTCTTACTGGGCGCGTAAGCTGAATCCAGCTGAGCGTGGTAACACTTACTCTGCGTACGACTTAGAAGCTTTGGCCGTATGCGAAGCTGTCAAGCATTGGAGGTGCTATCTTGAAGGCTGTTCTAAGTTCCTTGTCGTAACAGACCACGACACACTGCGACATCTGCTCAGGCAACCGAACAACAGGCTGAACAAGCGGCAAGCAAGATACCTGCGGGATTTGCAACCGTTTGTGGGCTCGATGACACTTGCATATCGCAAGGGAGCTCTGAACGAAGCTGACCCGTTAAGCCGGCGCCCAGACTTCGTACCTCAGGCCACAGTACCCTTATTTTGGGATGGCGAGGTTCCGTCAGATCGAGAATTACGACGGAAGTCCCAGCTGCTGTTTGAAGACGCACAGTTAAATTCACTGACTGTTGACGCGTTGCAGCTGAGCCCTGAGTTCGCTGATCTCATTCGCGAGGGGTTCTCACGAGATTCGTTTTATGGGGACGATGGTGAGTGGACAAGAGACAGCCGGATAGAAGCCAGAGATGGGTACTTTTGGCGTCTCAATCGCCTCTGTATTCCACAGAACTCTGAGCTCCGACTGAGATTGATCACAGAGCTGCACGAAAGTTCGTCAGCTGGTCACAGAGGAGTTGCTAGCACTCTTGCTAAAGCACTCGACAGATTCTGGTGGAAACGAATCCGCCAAGACGTGAAAGATTTTTGTGAACGCTGCGTCGTGTGCCGACGAGCGAAGATTCGACCGCAGATGGCCGCGACTCTTTACCCATTGCCTGTTCCACCCAGACCGTGGCACACAGTTGGTCTTGACTACTTGACACACTTGCCTGAGAGCAACGGCTTTAACAGTGTGCTGATTGTAGTAGACCATCTAACTCGAATGGCCCATTTTCTGCCATGCACAGAGTCGATTACTGCCGAAGAAACTGCAACTTTGTTTTTACAGGGAGTCTACCGCTTACATGGACTGCCCCGTGTGCTGATCAGCGACCGCGACCCGAAATTTGTCAGCGCTTTCTGGCAGACACTTTGGAGACGCCTTGGAACGCGTCTGAACATGTCTACCAGCCGACACCCAGAAACAGACGGACTGACAGAGCGCGTGAACAGCACGTTTCAGCAGCTTCTTCGTTGCTTCTGTTGCTATGATGGCTCTGACTGGTCGACACTTTTACCGCAAGTGGAGTTTGCGTACAACGCTTCGCGTGCACTCGGAATTGAGCACACACCGTTCGAGGCTAACTTTGGTTTTTCTCCTGAGGAGCCTCCTGACCTGCTCTTCAGCATGCGACCATCAATTCCTTTTTCGCAAGACGCAACAGAACGGTTGAGATTGTTACAGGAAGTACACACCCTGGTACGCTCAGTGTTACAGCTACACAAGGACGAAATGCAAGCGCGCACAGAACCGTCTACAGCGCCACACTTCGCTAAGGGAGACAAGGTGTCAGTCGTCACAGCAAATCTTTTTCTCAGAGGACAACCGAACAGGAAACTCAGAGACAGACAGCTTGGCCCTTTTTCAGTGGAGGAGCAGATTGGAAAACACAGTTACAGATTGAAACTACCAGCGACAGTACGCTTACATCCTGTGTTCCACGTTAATAACTTAAGACCCTGCTCTACCGCTCTGCTACGACCAGCTGTCCCAGTGACTGTCCCTGAAGGAGACGACGAGGAGTTCGACGTCTCTCACATCTCTGCTGTGTGCATCAAGTCGTTACCTGGACGACGAGGCAAATATTTGCTCTTCATGACGCACTTCAGTGATGACGACATTCCACCTGTCTGGCACCGTTTGAACGAGGTGCATCGAACAGTTGCGTTACAAGAATTCTTGGAGACGCCCCAATGGCGCAAGTTCGCCAAGACTCAGGCGTACATTGACTTCATGCACGCTCACCCAGCGCGCATTCCTGAGTCCCAGTAATTGCTTCAGTAAAGGAGCCAAGAACCACGGAGGTCTGCCTCGCGGCGGCCTCATTGATCTGTCAAGAGGGGGAGGGTACGAGTGTGACGAGTACAGTCCTGCAACAGTACATTGCAGGACATTGTACAGGTACTCGTTACGGATTCCAATTCGTGCTTTTCCACAGGATGGACGTATACTCGTGGGTACGTCGCTACTGCAATATTGTAATGGTGCTGATGCTACAGTACGACCAGTACCTCCCGGTACGTACAGATATGCATAATTAATCTAACCAGCCAGATGACGCGCCAGAGCGAGCTCTCCAATGCAGAAGGAGCCGCGTCGTGAAACCCAATGCTAGGCAGGCCGCGTCTCGAGGTGGATGACGACGGTTGAGCAGCACTAACGCCTGACACGTAAGCGTAGCTTGCAGGCGTAACTAGTCTGGGCTGAAACCTATTTAAGCCCAGTGCAGTAGAGGGAGGTGACAGAACCTTTTAACAATTCCTTTGTTCATTTACAACATCTACTGCCCAAGTACAGCAGTGAAACATCTTTCATCAATTGCCTCTCGACAACATCAATTGCCATCTTGCAACAACAGAACTAGACAGACTAGAACAGATTTGTGCTAGCGTTTAGCTTTTAGAGGCTAACCGCCACATCTGCACACTGATCGACCCACCGACAGTTCACTGTCGACGACAATCTCAGACCTTAATCGTCAACCACTCCCCCCCAATGCGCGCCTTACAACATATTCTCGTCACAGCCGCGATTTGAAAAGTGATAGCTACTTGTTCTCGCCGTCCTTGGGGATTAGGTAATGTACAATATGATGGTGGTTGGGGGTAAACGGAAGTGCTCGTCGGGAGCGCCGAAATCGTTAAAACTGTATGATTTTAGCGCGTACGCTTTTCGAAGGTTTGATTACGCTGTGCGGAATTCATATGCACAATATGTTCCAATCGGGTACCGACTTTTGGGGCGGTACTTGGATAAGGCGTACAACTCCGTTCCGGGAGGCGTGGGTTATGACCCCCCTTTTGGCATTTACAATAGTTTACCTCACAACTTGTAGAGAAAAAGTCCCAACGTAGTGTCTTAAGTAGAGCCAGGTCGGGAATAAACGTATCCTTCCGTCACTAAAGACAGTAAAAGGATCCAAAGTACTATTAAAGTACTACTAAACCACATAACGGGGATGGGTCGGTAGCTCGAATGAGCAACGCCGATCGTCTTCGCTATGGGCCTGGCCTCCCATCGAGCGACAGACTGGTGGACATGGCCGTAGAATTACAGGCACCATCCACCTCTCCCCACCCGAGCCTCGCTCACCAAGGTTACTGGATCCGTAGCGACACCAGACGGTACACACTCAAAGGCGCAGCTTTCAGAGATTTGAGTTTCATCTCCCCGACAACTCTCGCGCCACCCACTTCGAAATCCAAACATGTATCCGCCACAGTACTACGAAAGAACAATCACACCCATCGCTTACAAAACGCTCCCCTCCCGGGGAGCGGCGCGCCCCACCGCGCCCCTCCGAGCGTCCGGACGTTCCTGTCCGCCGCCGACATCCAACAAACCCAGGTCCCATAGGGCCTGGTCGTGTGCCGACGACACACGCAATCCACTCGGAAACCTATTCGAAAATACCCAACTAACCCCCTTGGTTCTCTCCCCTACTCGGAATCAAGCTCGACCGACATGTCCTCGACCCCTACCCCCCCCCCCCCCCCCCCCCACCTACAGGCACGCGCTCCTGCGGGACCCCCCGGACCACGGGCGATACACGGACCTCTGCGATCCCAGAAACCAACTCGCGGGCCACCCGCTGACCCCGTTCCTCAGTGTCGCCCAACTGACCCCTGTCCAACAGAACCATGGCACGGCTCTGGACCCCTTCCCTATTCGTCGTGGACTCCAGACCCCATGGTCCTCGCAGGCCCCCGGTCAACCACGGACCTTGGACAAGCCGACGACTTCTCCACCCGCATGGTCGACTCATACCTCCTCACATGCCAGTACTCGACCACCCCCTCCCACCTTGCTCGATTTTGGATTCACGGCGTTTGACTGCCGGATCCGACCCACCCCTCGGACCCCATAACATCGGCCTGCTCGGTGGCCCGCCGGTGGCTCCTCGAGAGCCTCAACGGCCTCGCCGACCTCCCCAATAACCGCATCAAAAATATAATCGGACGGAAACTCGCCCGACACACACGATGGACTGCAAACACCACCCGCACACACCACCCAATAGCTCCAAAGAGCTACGACACCACACCCCTGCCTGTCGAACTCCATACGGGCTTTCAGGAAATTCGCCTAGTTATCCCCAAAATTGAAATTGAAAATGTTTACAACATGTACCGTATGCGCCGGTTTACACCAAACACCGTATGCGCCGGTTGCGGTCTCTGGGCCCTCCCAACTATGCCATACATGGAACTTACAAGTCAGGGCTAGACCGTTAACCACCTAAATCCAACCTCTCCAAGGAAGTTCGGGGGTTTTACTCCCCCCGGGGAGTTGTGCAAGACGAGGCGAGGGCGGCGTGCATTTAGGGGCGTGCGAAGGGGCAATGTGCGGAGGCGCGGCGGGAGGTCGTGCGGGATTTTATGCGGTATATGAGTAGGAGATGATGTAGCCATTGGAGAGTATGCGTGTGGAGAGTTGTGCAAGGATGCGAGACGTGTTGAGGCGTGCTTTGGTGATGAGTTTGTCAGGAGGGTCTGTGCGGGCGGTGAGTAGGGAGGTGAGACTCGTGATGGTGGAGGAGTGGGGTGTACATGTGCGGCTCATGACGATGGGAAGGATGTCTACCACTGTGTCTGGCAAGTGGCTGCGGATGGCGTTGGCAAGGGAGTGTATTTGGCACGTATTAGGTGAGCGGTTTGGGAGAGGTTATTGTCCGTGCAATACTTCCATTCCCCTATCTGAATCTTTTTTATGGATGCGTAACGGCGGCGACCGTTTGTGTGACCGACGAATCGAGGTTCGAGGAGGCGGATAAAGTCGGGTTTGTGTGCGGGGGGTCGTAGCATGGGGGGAGAATCTTAGATGGGAGGACGGCGGGACACGAGGTTAGGGAGTCGGGCGAGAGACCTTCGTCAGCAGCAACAAGGCGGGTGGGCATGTGGGTGGGGTGGGGTGGGTGACAGTCAAGTGGAGTGTGGGTAGGAGTGGGGGAAGCAAATGATTTGATGGGTTTGTTACCGAAGTCGGCTGTGATGGTTTCCCAGCGGCCTCCGCTGTGGCGTTCCAGTAGGGAGAGTAGGAGTTGCAACGCGTTGTTGTGTCGGTCCTGTCTTAGGCCAGTCATGGCGGGGCAGTTACCGGCCATGTGGCCGTTGCTAGTGAATTGGCCACAGAGGGGGCAACGTAGGGTGGGGTTGTGGGTAAGTAGGCGGGTGTTGTGAACTCCCCACATGAACTCTTGCTTGTGGATGAATTGGATATTTGTGAGGGTTGCGTGTTTTTTGTGGAAAGAGAAGTCGGCGCCGTCCTCCGCGGCGCGGGCGAGGAGGGCTCCGTGTTTGGTTGTTTGTGAGAGGGGATGTGTGTGTGTGTGTGTTTGGTGTTGTAGGTGTTTGCGTCAGCTTTGAGGTTGGTGTACTTGTAGGGTATGGGTTCCCCGACGGTTTGTTGAATGAGGGTGTATGGCCAGGTCCAGTGGCCTATCGTGACCTCTGAACCTGTGGTGTATGTAGTGTCGGGTGGTGTTATCCCCACCTCCTGCGTAGCGGTCGGCCTACTGTACCAACTCGCTTCACGCCAGCGTGAACTCCGATCGGCCGGTCCAACACCCTCCTCCGCAGTCTCCCCCCCCCCTCACTCCTGGCGAAACTACGACAACAGAAAATTCAATTCCGACGAGACGCCTCAGCCCCTGCAGTCTTAGGCCGTAGGGTTAAGATCCGGTCCCCAATGTTCACTGATATCACCGGCCAAGAAACAATCGCCCTCCTACATGACCTTCTCACCTCCTGCCTATCGATCGCACTCACCTCTGCCGGATCAGCCCCCACGACCCACCCCCATAGCAAGATTGAGGACCTCCCTTAGCCGGCCCAGGTCATCCTCCAATTCGCGGACGCCCTCCAGCCCGTGCACGTTCCCACCCCGATCGAGGACGACCCCTCCTCCCTCTGGGTGAATATCCTCCACCTTCCCAATAACCCCATTAATTCAAAATCTGGCCCGGTATCCCTACACATATTTTCAGATTCACTTCACGAACCTGTACCCCCCAACCACCACCTTCACACCATCACCATCACCCCCCCCCCAGTCACATGACATATTCCATGCACATTCTAGGCAGACACCTGCCTCACTATTGTCCTCATCCAGTCCCGCCAATCGCTCTCCCTCCCTTACATCAACACGGACGGCTCCATTCCACCCACTCACTGGTTATACACCCTATTATATCAAACAGCCAACGAATACATTACCCATCACACCCTCACATCAACCCCTCCATCCCACTACCCCCTAAACCTCTCTCCGTACACAACCCTGAAATCTTTTTCAGATGGCTCCTACTTCCGTTCCCACCCTTCCACCTCCCCCACCATCACCACCAGCATACATATATCCCTCAATACTGCATCCTCATCTCCACCAACGGCTCAGCCACTATTCCCCTCACCCACACCTTCACCCACAGAGGAGCTCACACACAATCAACTTGCACCCTCAGCATCACCCCCCACCACTACTCCACCTTTGGTAGGGCCCGTCTATCGGACCCTATCTTCACCACAACCCCTCCCCACCTCCCCTCACACACACAAAACACTACACCCTCTACCGCAACACCCCCGCCCTCCTTCTCCAATGGACCCGCCACCTTCAAGACAACCACGTCTCCGACCAGTGGCCCCTCGAGCCCTCCGACTTCCACATGCAAGCCGACGATGACCTACCCTTCGACCTCTCCTCCCTTCCCGAAATCCAGCTCTATTCCACCACCCCGGCCCCCGCCCCTTCCCACCCACAGCCACCCCACCGCTCCCTCACCTCCCACCCAACCTCCACCTACTCCTTCCACGCCAACCCCTCCCACACCCCTACAGCTCTCCCCATCAACCCCCTCCCCACCACAACCCTACACTCCTTCCCATCATCACTGAGGACTCTTCAGAACCCATGGACTCCTCCTCCTCCCCTAACCCTCCCCACAACCACACACAACCCTTCCCCCACTCCACCACTCCCCCCGCCCCCACACTCGCCCTCCCCCCCCCCCCCATCCCGACCTACTTCCCTCCCCACACCCATTCACCCCCCCCCCCCCCCCCCCCCCCCAACCGACCATGCGGAATCCCCCCCTACCCTCGTCCCCCCACCGACCCCTCACTCAAACCCACACCTCAGGCCGGCATAGCAAGAAAACCTCCCCATCCCCTCCCCCACGCGCCCCCCCACACCCCTCCCTCACCCCCACGCCAAAACACACTGCCCCCCTTCACACCCCCGCACCGAACCCCCCACCGGTTTCCCCCTCCATCTCCCATCCCTCCCTGGACCCCACCCTCCTCCCCCTACCCCCCTCCTCACATGACGGTGATGACTACACCCTCGATGAATGCGATGACCTGCTGGAGGAAGACCTAGAGGAGACCCGCAACCTCCCATCTGCCTCCCCCCCTCCCACGGCCCCAACATCCCACAGGTCACCCCCGGCCGACAAGGTCGAATGTCATCATTAGTCCCCCACATGACAACCCCGAGGTTAGACCCCACACCCAACCCCACACCCCCCAGCCCGATGTCCGCAGTCACAATGTACACCATGCTACAATCAACACTCCCGACCCACTTTACTCCCCGCACCTGTTGCATAACTTTATATAATTACATATTCGACCTCAACCTTGAATACGGCCTCCCTACACCCATCGGCTACCTCGATTCCTCTGCGGTCCTCTCCTTCCAATGGGGGCGATACTAGGACCTCTCCAACCTCTACTGCATTGCTACAACATTAACGAAACTCCACTCCACTCCCACCGCTTCCGATACAGTTATCACTAATAACGAAGTCGACAATTACCACCACAACTCCCAATACCCCTTCCAATGGACTAACCTCTCTAACCGAGGCTCCCCCCCCCGCCCGGGTACTCCTAACCACTCTCTCCTCGTCCTCAATGGCAAAAATCTCACTTCGGCCTCCTCCACCTAATCCACTCCTCCGCTACCTTGATTGACTCTCTACACCACCCCCCTCCGCCCGACCTCCTCGTCCGCTCTCTCAATCTCCTCTTCGACTGGAACCCCCCCCCCCCCCCCCCCCCCTCCCCCACCACCCGTCGGCGATCTTCGCTCACTTAACCCCCCTCGCCAAAACGACTCCGAAAGAGCATGGTCGTGCGGAACCCACGCCCTCCTACACACCTACTTCGTCACCATAGCCCCCCCAGACGTAGAATAAACCCCCCCCCTTCCGACCCCCGGACCTCGGTGTACTCCCTCCACACCCTCCTATGGAACCACACCTTCCGCTCCGCTAAGGCTAGGGATCAAGTGAATTTTGTCGATGTTGATGGTAATGATATTTTGCAACGTCGATGTTGATGGTATTGATATCTTGGATTGTCGATGTTGATGGTGATGATAGTTTGGGATGCTGACATCGATGGCAATTTAAGCCGATATTATCGCCGATGTATCGATATTTGGGACGATATTTCGATACATCGGGCTTAGATTATCAATATTTTACAAATGTTCTGATAATTGATGGCATTGATGCTAGCACTACAGCCATCGTGTCGATGTCGATGTCGCAACCTATCACATCGATGGCATTATCACCAGGTGATGATAATACTATCGACGATGCATCGATGGCTGATCCCTAGCCTTACGCTCCGCTCCCCTCCCACAGGGACCACCCCAACTACTCGCCGCCCTCCACCCCCCCATACCACCTACCCCCCCTCCGCTCCCGCCCCCGCCCCTCCCCTCACCACCTACCCCTCCCCTCCCCCTCCCCTCCTCCCCTCCCCCCTCCCTTCCAACCTCCTCCCGTCCACAACCCCCCCGACGACCCTCCAAGAACCACCCCCCCTCCCCTCCCCCATCCTACCACACCACACTTCCCAACCACTACACCACATCACCCTCAACACCCGCGGCCTCCACACCTCCATTATGGATGTCGAACACCTCTCTACCTCGCAACACCCGGACGTCCTCATACTCACCG
>JAPMLY010003135.1:0-27430 GCA_026401115.1 Tetraselmis chui | reverse complement strand
AAGATTCCCACTGAGCCACGTAACCGAAGTGAAGTAATTCACTCTTGTGTTTCTTAGCACGAAGTAACCCAGTCTGTGCAGGCGTAAGTGTCAGACCATCAATGTTGATGGTTTCCGGGACGACGTAAGTGCCATCCGGATTAACTGTCGACTGTTCCAAAACAGCCTGCTCGACCTGAGCAGGTGTACGTAAGTTGCTCGTAGCAAATAGGACACGTATAGACGCCGAGTACACGTAAACAAGCTGTCGTCCTTGAGGTAGTGTAACGTTAACAGGTTCACCACTCAACAGCGTCAAATCATCCGATGTCAAAACAAGACCGGTCTCCTCGTGTAACTCGCGAATAGCAGCGTCGACAGGCTCTTCGTTAGGTAAGACAGAGCCAGCAGGGAACCAAGTTCTACCAGAACGAGGCTCACGCTGAAACACCAACTTCAAGTCCGACGATTTAGTTCCTCCGACGTGAATTACCAAAACCACGTAATGTCCAGCTCCGAGAGAAGCCATCTCGACTCAAGCAAACAACTTCGAGCAGATCAACGAGCAACGAAAGCGTGCGTCGACCAAAGAGCTCCGAAACCAGTGTGGCGGTTAGCCTCTGAAAGCTA
This sequence comes from Tetraselmis chui, assembly GCA_026401115.1. NCBI lineage: Eukaryota > Viridiplantae > Chlorophyta > Chlorodendrophyceae > Chlorodendrales > Chlorodendraceae > Tetraselmis > Tetraselmis chui. The sequence goes on along the minus strand of JAPMLY010003135.1, from coordinate 26,821 downwards.
AACGCTAGCACAAATCTGTTCTAGTCTGTCTAGTTCTGTTGTTGCAAGATGGTAAATGATGTTATCGAGAGGCAATTGATGAAAGATGTTTCACTGCTGTACTTGGGCAGTAGATGTTGTAAATGAACAAAGGAATTGTTAAAAGGTTCTGTCACCTCCCTCTACTGCACTGGGCTTAAATAGGTTTCAGCCCAGACTAGTCACGCCTGCAAGCTACGCTTACGTGTCAGGCGTTAGTGCTGCTCAACCGTCGTCATCCGCCTCGAGATGCGGCCTGCCTAGCATTGGGTCTCACGACGCGGCTCCTTCTGCATTGGAGAGCTCGTTCTGGCGCGTCATCTGGCTGGTTAGATTAATTATGCATATCTGTACGTACCGGGAGGTACTGGTCGTACTATAGCATCAGCACCATTACATTATTGCAGTAGCGACGTACCCACGAGTATACGTCCATCCTGTGGAAAAGCACGAATTGATATCCGTAACGAGTACCTGTACAATGTCCTGCAATGTACTGTTGCAGGACTGTACTCGTCACAGGGACGAGCCAGCCGAAGTACTGCCAGGCCGCTGGAGATGGGGTCATGGTAGGGTCGATATATTTCCCTTCTGTGACAGAACTGTTCTTGGCCCAACCACCCATGTATTTGACGAAGTGGAGTGGGGTCCCGATGCAACTAGCGGCGGAGGCGGCACCTTTGCGTAGGCTGTGCGATGTCCATTTAAATCCACTTGGAGGTGTGGCGCCGACGGCGTCGCATGCGTCGAGGAGCCAAGCGGAGAGTGTCGCAACTGCTTGCCAATCGCCGGAGTTTTCGTAAGGTACGAAGCTCCATAGTGCGGCGGGGGGGGGGGGGCTGTTGTAGAATTTCTTGCAGTACGCGGTCCGTTGCGTGCAATAATATTCTAGTAGGTCGGCCAGCACCGGATTGGCAGTAGTCGGGATAGCGAGGATAGGCTTGTCGGCTGCGCTGCGCCTCTGATCGCCCTTAGCTTTGCGGATGAAAACCAGATTTTCTGGGATGGGCGGTCGACGACGAGGTCTTGTGTTAAACACCTTACACCTGATTCGGCTCTGCAGAAAAACGCTTAGTTTGTGCAGACTGCCAGTAGCGCGCGAAATTGCGCGATGAGGTGCCGTGAAGTAGGTGTCCGCCGGAGGTGTTTACGGAGGTCGGCGGCGGCTGTGAGTAGCGAGAGCGCTAGCGGGGCTGGTAACGGGAGGCGCGAGTCCGCTGCCTGTAGACGTTGTTGTTGCATCTCGAGTCCGCGTCGAGCGTCGGCCAAAAGTTCCCCGACCGCGATCGGCTGCTGCTGGTGGTCGCGGAAAACTTGTTAATGGCCGAGTAGTACAGCTGTAGCGATGCAGCGGCGACGGTACCTTGCCGTCCCAACCAAGTTGTGTAGCGAACGACATACTGTGTAGTAGCCTCTAGCGGATGGATGTCCTCCTCGTGGCAGAAAGCGGCAAATTGACGCATGCCGCTGTCGTAGTTGGCGTACGTAGTTGGGGCCAAGGAGCTGCTCAGCGGGTATAGCGCGGTGGTCCCGATGTGGTCGGTACCCAACAGGTTGCGAAGTCGGTCGGTCATGGTAGCCGTCCACGGGGCGTGTGCTTCCGGTTCTCGTAAGGAGTAGCGGACATGCCGCGAGGGCCTGTGCGAACGAGTGGCCCTAGCGCGTAGCTCTGTGAGGCTTGCGATGGCCGTTCGTAGTGTGCGTCCTATTGCGCCTCTGCGGGTGTGTAGCCAGGCCGGCGTGGCAGTCGAAAAACCACGATGCTCCATCCTGGCCGTCCGACCCCCTCGCGTGAGCCTAGCCGACCGGGGAAGAATAGGTCGCGCGAGGGGGGGTAGTGGATGGTCTCGGTGGCCAAGTCGTGGAAGGCATGGAACCACGGCTTGTGGGGCCATTACGGTGCGATGACGGTAGCAGCGGCCCCTGATTGGCGTAGTTTCGCACAGAGGGCGGGCAGAGCTGACCACGGCGGGTTGCAGTAGTTTGTCTCGCATTGCCACGCTGCGTCCGGTAGGTGTAGACAGTCGACGTCCTCGCATTGTGGGTCGCGCCACCGGGCGTTGAAACGCGGGAGCTGCGCGTTTTCCATCGACGCAAACCGGTCGATCGAGTGTGGACCCCACGTTGTCTGTAGGTAGGCGAATATCCTGGGGTTCAGCTGCCAGTCGTCGCGGTCGAGCTCCCGGCTTAGGCTGTCGGCCCATATGTTCGCTGCCGAGCGAATGTAGCGGGGTCGGATGTTGATGTCGTTGACGTCCAGGAGGTGCCAGAGTCGGCGCAATTCGGTCATCATGACCGGAGAGCGCGTAGTGAGTTTGGAGAGCGTAGCCACGACGGCTGTGTTGTCTTGGTGAAGTAAAACATGTCGACCTCGGAGTTGTGGTAGAAAGGACTCGATCGCGAGGCGAACGGCGCGGAGTTCCTTCCAGGTGATGTGCTGCTGGCGGTCGTCGTCGTACCAAAACCCGCGGGCTTGGTAGGCAGGGTTGTCGTTCAGGACGGCTCCCCACCCGTAACCACTTGAGTCGGCGTGGAGGTACGCGGTCTCGATTGGTTTGTAGATGGAGCGGCCGTTGTGTTGGTCGGGCACAGTGCGCCACCACTCGAGGTCACGGCGCAATTGGTGTGTCATTCGCACACGTCCCCCCCCATCCCTTTCGCGTTGCCAGTACGCAATGGAGTTCGGGTAGAAAGAAGCGGGCGGGTGCGATGGCTAGGTAGAGAAACTGTGCCTTGCCAGCGAACGCCGCGAGTTGTCTGGCTGGCAGCCACCGAGCGGTGGTAGCCGCGCGGCCGAGTAACGCTGAAGCTTGTGTTGCGAGGGCCTGTAGCTTGTCGGTCGGGGCTCGAAATTCGCCTTTCGAGAGGTCGACTGTCATGCCGAGGTGGGTGCCCACCTGGGCGGGCTCCCACAAGCCTTTGTCGGGGTTGCGCTGGAGGCCGAGCCGGTGGAGAAGGGTCTCGATGCGGTCGCGTAGCAGTAGAGCTGCGTCGTACGAGCTGGCCATGAATAGGAAGTCGTCCATGTAAGGTAGCAGTCGTACTCCGCGCCATCGGACGTTGCGAAGGAAAGGTCGTGACGGCTTGTATGGCGTCGCGGAGGAGGAGGTCATCGGGGTAGGCGCCCGGCGAAGGTAGTTGGTGAACACTTGGGTTAGCTTGCAAAAATAGTAAGCCGACCCCGACCAGCCCATCGGAAGGCATGCGAGGCGCCACGGCTCGCCGCGGTAGTTGACTGTGAAGAAATCTCGGTCCGCTTCTCTGATGCCGAGCGTGTAATAGCCGTCCGCTAGGTCGAGGGAGACGAAGTAGTCGCCCGGGCGGGACAGGTGGCGTAAGTGCTTGAGGGTCTCGCAGAACATCTTGAATTCCGCGCAATAGCGGTTTAGCTCGCGGAGGTCGATGATAAGGCGCCACTTGTTTACACCGGGTTTCGGGACGAGGAACATGCGGGAGACGTAGCGGGTGTTGGAGGCGCGCTCCCAGGCTCCGCAGGCTTCGAAGCGTGGAGGCTCTGTAGCTAGGAAGTCGAGTTGAGGCTGGGTGGCGTCCTTCATGGAGACTCTGTGGTTGAAAGGTTGGGGACGTAGGCCGTTTTTGAACTTGACCCGCACGCCATGGCGGATCCAGTTCACGACCTGACCGCTCGCGCCGATATGCTCCCACTCCCGCCATCTGAGCCGCACGCGGTGACGCATGTAGTTTGATGACGGGGAGCAGGAATCGGCGCGGCGGGTCACACCATCATTTCTTTGTGGTGGTCTTCGCTCCGTCGGTGGGTTTAGTTCCGGCTGCCGCTGCCGCTGATGATGCTGCTGCGGCCTTGCGCTTGTCGGCGGCTGCCTTCTTGGCCTTGGCGTCCTGTCCGGGTGGCTTGTCCGGAGTGACTCTCGCGAACGCTGCTCCAGCAGCTGCTTTGTTGGCGGCATGTAGGCTGACTTCGAGCGTCCGATCGACGAACACTGTGCGTAGCTCGTCCAGTGCGCTTGAGACCGCGGTAGGGCGTGGGCGGTAGAAACGCTCGTGGGCGAGTTCTGCGAACACTCGGTCCGTATCTGAGCTCGTTTGTCCGCCCTTGGTGAGGCGGAGGAAGCCCAGTCGAGTACGGGCGGCCTCCTCCGTCGCTGTGTGGGTGCGATGACCCGCTCGGATGAGGGCAACGGCCGCTGCCTGCTCCACTGGTAGAGGAGGTCCGGTTGACAGCGTGTCCAAAGCCTCGCTGATTGCCGCGTTGGCGCAGCTATCGAAGAAGGCATAGCACCCGATGTGGAGGCACTCGTCGTACCCCGCTTGAGATTTTCTGTCGTTGAGGAAGCGGGCCGTGTCGTCCGTCACCGTCCACATACGAGGTTCGTCGATGTCGCGAGGGGGTCGCTCCAAACCGGCAGGAATGATTTTACCGTAGGCGGCAAAATCGACGAACTCGGGCTCGTGGAGCTCGGGGTCGTCGTTCAGCATGTCGATAGGCTGCTCATGGGCTGCCTTACCACCCTCAGTCACAATGGTCGCGTCAGGGGGAATGGACTGCTGTTGATTCGGTAGCACGGATGGTCCTGTTAATCTTTCGAGCTGGGCTAGTATGGCGGTGTTAGACGCCTGAATCTGCTCAGCCAGTCGGAGTTCGAGGGCCGAAACTGCGCTTTGAATCTGTTCGGAAGTACGCTGTTCGATTAGAGAGGGGAGAGGGTCGACTCCGGGGGCGGAGGACGACGGCTCAGGCTGCATGTTGTTAGACGGCGACTTAGAACGTGGGGAAGTGTCTCGTGACGCTCGAGTGCGCATGAGACGATGTAAAACTGACACCCTGCTCGACTACGAGAGTCGAGACTGCAATTGCGCGAGCCAGATGGGCGAGCGCAAAGCAGAGAGTGCCAGTGCTCGGGGGTTGCACCGGCTTAAGGGGCTGCCGCTAGCTAGTGCTGCTGGGGACATGGCATGGGGCGTTGCGCTAGGCGTTTCCTCAGTCCTCGAGGGTTACCTCGAGGACTGGGTGAGACGCGCCGCTTTTACAGTAACGCCTTACCGTTCATGTTTACGTTATGTCACATATGTAAGTAAGTTTTGCTAACCTCTAGATTTCAAACAATCTGACTAAATAATATTATACTGGTACAAGTACATGTACGCGATAATAGTAACGGCAGCAAGACGAGATAAAAATGAAGTATAGTACTAGGTACATGCAAATATAGTGTACAAGTAGTTCGAGCTCGTTACCCTTACCTCACTAAGCAGGGCTCCTCGAGATGGGTCCGCCGCGTATGTTTTAGGGCTTCAAGCCTCACCAACATTTTTTCTTTACCCGAGCACAGGTACATGTAGCGGGTGAATGGAAATTTATGTAGTGTGTTCACGTTTCGGCCGCCTAATGCTTTGAGTAGGATGTGGATGTGCAAACGTGGGACGCGTGAAATACGAAGCGACTAGCGTTTATGACGGGGACGGAAGATTGAAGAAGCAACGGACGGTTTTTAGCGAAAAATGAAGTGTTTAAACCAGAAAAAAGCGCGGGAGTTGGTTATCGCGGTACGTATCGGTAACGGGTGTAGCGAAAATGAAGGACGTGGGATCGGCACTAGCTATAACGTCACGCGGGGTGGAAAACCCCATTCGGCGCCGCCGTCGCCTGTGCGCCCGTACGTGCTACCGATTCGAAGTGCCCAACATTAAAGTACAGAGAATGCGCTATTGTTCGCGCTTGTTTGTACAATACGAAACTAGTACTTATGATCCGTAACAAATCAACACCTTATAAAGTACTAATATTTCTTCTTCAAAGCGTCTCAAAACATCGTTGACGACGTTTCGAAACAAGTGCAGGGCCTGTCGTTTCAACAGCATCAGTACTTCTGGAGATGCAAAATTGGTCAACATCCGATTTGGGCTTGCATATTATGTTTAATGTATACGCAATAACTTGTTTTCAAATTCTTCATCGTAAGTCTTTCGCGCCTCATTTTGCAGATCTTGACCGAATCGAAGCGGCTGCAATGCCGAGCGATCTAGTCCCCCATGTTGAAAATGGAGTCCGCGCACACTACCTTTTCACCAAGCGTGTGAAATAGCAGAGCCCCATAGCGGGTGAATTTCCAAGGACCGGGTTTTTTTGCAATTGGTAAGGAACGGTTTGTTGGAGAAGCTCGACAAAAACTTCCATCATGCCCCCAAGGTTTGTTGTAAGGGTAACAAGTGTCTCGCCCACCTTCTTCTTGCCCACCCTCGAGCTTGAGAATGGTCAAGCCCACGGAGAGGAAATTTGGAAGCGCTGGCACGACTTCCTCGAAGCCGTGTCAAAGACCCGTACGGATCTCTACTCGGATGGCCTCTACTTCATCGCTTTAAAACGCCTCGTCGGCAACCTTCGCTCGTCCCATGCCGCGGGTCGAAGTGATAGCACGGCTACGTAAACTAGCTCCTAGACTGCCTCCTACATATCCTCATGGTCAGCCACCGGTGGTAAAACTCCTCAATATTATTGGTGGATCCGTCAAGCTGGTACCTTGTCGTCCGGCATAAATGCCGATTCACGTCCTTTCTCACGACTAGATGGGACGGTTGATCAAGTCGTTGAAGTCCACATCGGACTAGCCCCTTCAGAAATTTATCAACGCGGCCATGGTCGCCAAGTTATGTTGCGTGAGGGCGTGGCTTTCATATTCCTTTCATCAAGTGGATGGTAAATGCGAGGAGATTCATGACGCACATTATGGGGATGAAAAGTGCCACACGCGTAGTTGGCTGCAGAAGAACGTCATTTACGACGATTGCAAGTGAAATTCGAGGAGTTCCACTTAATGGGTGACAACAATCGGTTGTGCACCATCGGCAACTCGGCAAGTGACCGACAACATTTTCCTCTCACTTTTAAGCGCGAGAAGGTAAGGTTTTTAAACGGTACAAAATAAATTATTGATACACGTACAAGTCAAATCGTTATTCATTATCGATGAAACATATCCCTCTCTCACGTTATTGACGAGAAATGTGTTGACTTCAATCATGATGTATAATAATAAAACCTCATGTCGGTACCTTGCACGTACACGTGCAAATATCATCGTTACGGAGTAGCGATAATGTTTTTTTCCTTGTCCCTATTTTTTGAACTCGGGCGAAAATCGGGCGAGTTGCTGCGACCGGTCGCACACGAGCACGGTTGAGCAGAGGAGTAGTTGGTGCGGGTTGGCTGAGGACGTGGAATCTGTCGTGTCGGTGTAGTACGTAGCGGTGGCCGGCGAATCGCGTCCAGGGAGGACCGGGGAGGGTAGCGTCGTGGTTGTCGGGACGGGTTCGGCGGAATTCGGTGGAAATTGCCGTAGCCGTTGTGTAGACAAGCTCGGCTGAACTCGGCGCGACTGTGGCAGCTCTATAGTAGAAGGGACTGGCAGGTACTGCCAGCGAGGTTTCGCCGTTAGGCGCTGAAAAGCCGCAAATGCGTGTGGTGCTGATTTGCACCGAAAACGGTGATGTTGTCAGGCTTTTTATAGAGTTAGTCTGTTCAGGGTCGGGTGGCGTCAACGGCGTGGGCGCGTGACGTTGCACTGCCGTCCGGGTTGAGGGCAGACGGAGTGTGTGTCCGGGCTGAGGCGACGTCGGGCCGGGAAGTGGTTTCGTCGGGCAAACGCGTTGCACGTTATGCGGTGGAAATGCCGACGAAGTGAGGATGGACAAGAAATTGTCCGGGTCCGGGTCCGGTGGTGGTCGCGGAAGGGCATTGTGGTGCCTGCCGGTGTAGAAGCGTGGGCGTGCGACCTTAAAGGGGACCTGAAATGCCGGTAGCGAAGCTATCAACGGCGTCGGGCTTGCCGGGCGTGTGTAAGGGTCAGGGTCGGCCGGCGGGCGCAAGGGGATGCTAGGGCGCACGCGGGTGCGCCATTGGCGGTAGCCGGCTGGCGGTAGCCTTGGAGTGGATTATGGTCATGCGAAAGAACGATATGGCGCGAGGCGGGGTGGTAGTAGACTGACGCACACCTGGAACCGCGACGGCGGCATGGGTGGTTGAGTTATCGCTGAAAAAGTCACCGTGGACGGGTGGCTTTAGGAGGGAGTCGCTCCGGGTAGCGATTGCTTCAGGCCAAGTCTTGGAACTAGGGTCGAAGACTGTTACTTCACGGACGGGGGTGAAGTCGACGACGTTGGACGCGAGTAGGTCGTGGTCGTCGGGCAGCGAGTCGAAAGGTGGCGCAAGGGCCTCCATTCCACCCTCTCCCGCACATGCTGCGACAGCGGGAATGGAATGCTGGTCCAAACGTGTAGATTGGTTTTTGAGCTGCTGAATCTCGGCAAGTATGGCGAACGAATTCGCCTTGATCTGCGCAGAAATTCGGAGTTCAAAAGCCTCACATGCCGTTTGGATTAGTTCTGTTACGTTTAGCTGAGCGAGAGTGTCCTCGGCGATGTGTCGAGGTGCGGTAACCACGGGCTGCATATCGGAATGCGGTGTAACATGAACCATATGGAAGTGTCTTGTGACGCAAGGTGCGTATCAAAACGAAAAGAATGAGTACTGACACCCTACTCGACTACGAGAGTCGAGACTGCGTTCGCGCGAGGCCTAGATGGGCCGAGCGCGAAAGCATAGAGTGCTGGTACTCGGGGAACGCACTAGCTTAAGGGTTGCTGGTAGCTAGTGCCTAGCTAGAGCTGTCCGTTGGTGAAGGTTGTTTAGTTGGTTGGTCGCGCCACCCTGCCCGTACAATATCGTTGTGCTTGAGGGGTGACGCGTCGCTAATAACGGTGATACTAACCGCATGGGCTACTATCCCGTACACATGGAGGGTAGGGTAGCAAACCTCTAGATTTACCCAATCTGACCAAAAATAACGTTCTAATTGTGCTGTAGAATATAAATCATGGGTACACGTACATGCACAATCGTTGTTGAGTATTGACGCAACACGAAATAATTCTCTCCTTGCTTTATTTATTTTTCTTAATCGAATTTTGTTCCTTTCTATTACCTCGGTAATATTCGCACATGATTTTACAAGTAAGCTCGCCCATTGAAGACTATCTTGTGCGTTTGGGAGGAGCGTTTTGGTCACGTCATGATACCCGTTAACAAACGATTTAGCAAATGCACGCTTTACATGTCGGCCAAGCATTCTCTATATGAGTGCGACAATGTCGATCATCTAGCGTACGCAAAAGTTGCTAAGGATCATAACCCAAGTCGGGTCACAATCCCTTTAATTTCCAAGTCACAACTTAGCGCAGGTTTCGGAGCGAGGCGAATTTTAGGTCAATACGAGACCATGTCATATTGCCTATTTGTGAGATGGACGGAATGGAGTCCTCCAAGACCCCGCCCTCCCACTTCCGTCAATGTGGCAAGGACACTAAGAAGGACTTACTCCTCCATATGCACACGACTTGCCAAAAGTACAACGAGCATACGCCAGACGACGTACGTTAATTCATGAACCCCTTCCTCCAATCCTCCATGGCACCGCGAATACAACACAAACTTACAATGTACCTCGCCGTTCTTCAAGAGCTCCGCAGCTTGAACGACGGGCCTTTGACATATAATTGGATTGGCGGCTTGAAGATACATGTAGAAGACCAAAAAGCTCTTAGTCTTGTGTTTCTGTCACTAGTTCGGCGACATGGGTCTCGCGCGTCCCTTCATGATTTAAGTTCTTTTGATAGGCTCGGAAGCGTTAACCACGACGGTTTTTAATACCGTTTAGTGCATCTAGATTCAAAGAAGGCAAGCTTTCGCATGCGCGGTACTAGTTGGTCATTCATAGTGCAAGCAACTAAGTTGAAAATTATGGCCCTTGGTACTATTATGAAATATGACGTACTTAGAAGTATATGTGACCATGCTCCTGCGTGTTACAATGCTTTGTTGGCTTAGACCATGCGCATTTTATTCTTTGTAATTTGATATGTCTACATCGATCATCTTGTTATTTGCAGACGGAGGTTTTAGACATTCAGCCCTAAATCATGTACTTTTTTATTCACCTTTTTTATCGCGTGCATTTTGTTGTGTTAGTAAAAATCAAACTATAGTAAGAGAACAAAACAAGGATCGCATGTATTTTTAAATTATATGACATGGGTTAAGACATGTAGGTCGTTTGATGACAAGGTCAACTAGACTTTGAGGTAGCATCGTCAAGTTGAGACCTCCCCGTTCGCATTCAAAGACTTAGTGCTTTGTATGACCATAGAAACCCTAACCCTAAAATTGATACTAGTACGAAACCCTAAGGATTGTTTTGCAAACGCATATTACTGTATAAGGAGTTTTGCAATCAATATTTTTTCTCGGTTATGGTGTAATGTTCCTAGGCGGTCGCCTCCCGCTTAGCGCGCAGATTTGCCAGTAATTATTTATAGTTACGGAGGACAAAAGGGGCAAAACAACCACTCAATCATTCATGATGGTGGCAAGCATAAATAGGAGGCATCACATTCCCAAATACGGAAATATTCGACAAATCGCCAAACCCTAATCCCAATTCTCCGATTGGTGAAAACATATGTTGTGTTTTGATCCGATTTATTTTGAAAGTATTTGAAAAGTACTACTCGACTTCGGTACCTGGCTAGTGGCTGCGGATGGCAGTTGCGAGGTGTGTGTATATGGCACGAATCAATTGGGCAATTTGGGAGAGGTTGTGGTCCGTGCAGTACTTCTACTCCCTTATCTAAATCTTTTTAATTGAAGAGTATCGGCGTCGACCGTTTGTGTGACCGACGTATCGATGATCGAGGAGGCGGATAAAGTCGGGTTTGTGTGCCGGGGGTCGTACCGCGGGGGGGAGAATCTCGGGGGGAGGATGGCGGGGCACGAGGTTAGGGAGTCGGGCGAGAGGCCTTCGTCAGCGGCAACAAGGCGGGTGAGCACGTGGGTGGGATGAGGGGGGTGACAGTCAAGAGGGGTGTGGGTGGGTGTGGGGGATGTGAATGATTTGATGGCTTTTGTTACCAAAGTCTGTTGTGATGGTCTCCCATCGTCCGCCGTTGTGGCGTTCCAGGAAGGAGAATAGGAGTTGTAGCGCGCTGTTGTGGCGGTCATGTCTTAGGCTAGACATGGTGGGGCAGTTACCGGCCGTGTGGCCATTGCTAGTGAATTGGCCACACATGAGGCAACGCAGGGTGGGGTTGTGTGTGAGGAGGCGGGTGTTGTGGACTCCCAACATGAATTCTTGATTGTGGGTGAATTCGATGTTAGTGAGTGTTGTGTGCTTTTTGTGGAAAGCGAAGTCGGCTCCGTCTTCCGCGGCGCGGGCGAGGAGGGCACCGTGTTTGGATGTCTGTGAGAGGGGTGTGTGAGTGTGTTTGGTGTTGTGAGTGTGAGCGTCAGTTTTGAGGTTTGTGTATGTGCAGGGTATGGGTTCCCCTAGGGTATGTGGAATGAGGGTGTATGGCCATGTCCAGGGTCCTATCGACACTTCTGAACCTATGGTGTATGTTGTGTCGGGCGGGTGTCCATTTGCAGCTTGGTTAGCTAATGTGTTTGCGAGGTTTCTTCCTAGTGAGTGGTTGAGTGCTTTAATTTTCCCGAGGTATGTGCGGATGCCTACGTCGCAGCGGGTTTTGAGGGTGTGTGTGATGGAGAGGATCGTGTCGCGGTGGATGTTGTGTTTGTAAGCGGATGGGCTGTTTAAGTTGCCTTATATGAGGCGGAAGGAGCACGCACTGTTTGTAAGGAGGTGGGTATGGCCGAGTTGGAGGCCTATGTCTATGCCTGCTAATTCAGCGCGATTGATGGTGTGTGAGGGAGGGGTAGAGGTCACCAGAATTTTGATGCGTGTGTCTGAGGCGGGGTGAGTGGCGGCCGCTCCGAGGGGGGAGGAGCCTCCCTTCTTGGAGCCGTTTGTGTATACGAAGTCCTGCCAGTTCCATACAAAAGTTCCTATGGTGGGGGAGTATGTTAGTTTCGTGCGTTCCGGGAGGGGATAAGCATGGGGGTGGGAGGGGTTGGGGGGTGGATCGTAGATGCCTGCCAAGTGGGGTGAGTAGGTGTCGAGGAGAAGTGGAGGTGGGATGGTGATGGTGGGGTTGGGGAGGTGTGTGTTGTAGATTGACTCGAGTGTGTTGTGGAGGGCGGTCATGGTTGTGTGTGAGGGGAAGGTGGAGAGTGCGAGAGGGTTGGCGACGAGGTAGATGTCGACCATCCATCGTGTGCCGAATGGGGTGGGGGTGGGATGGCCTGTGTTGGTCGGGGGTAGGAAGGTGTTGGCGTCGTTGCTAAGGGTGTAAAGGTGGTGGGTGTATAGGGAGTCGATGTATTTGGAATGTCGGTATGGTGTATGTTCCCATCGGGGGAGTACGAGGATGGTGGCGCCGGGTGTGTGCGAGGCTGTGGAGTGGCCGCTGGTGATTGCGTGTTCCATGGCGCGGCGCATGCATTCGTGGCCGTATTCTTGGTTCGCGATGTTGGTGCCGTGCCTTGTGTGTGGGGCGTTGCTGCCGCTGGATGAGAAGACTATGTCTTCGGGGTAGAGTGAGTGATAGGTGTGAGAGTGGAGTGATTTGTTGAGGGGGTCGGAGTAGAGTTCTGTCTAGATATGAAATGTGTTGCGGAGTGCTGTGAGTAGGTCCTCTCTAGTGGCCCATATGTTGCGTGTGGTGATGGCGGGTGTGGGTGAGTGGATTTCCGAGCGGGAGCCTAGGCGAGTGATGAGGTAGTAGACCTCTTCTTCGAACGAGTGTTGCGTGCGGTCGGGGCGAAAGAGTTGAACTAGGTGACGGACGCGGGGGCCGTTGAGGGTAGTGACTGCGCGGCCGTCAGGGGTGCAAAGGATGGTGGTACCATGTAGTGTTGGGCGGGCGTGTATGGTGAATTTGCCGGTGGGAAGCATGTCGAGGTCGGGGTGGACAGGGTCGTGGTTGAATGTGATGAGGGGGTGCGTCCATGGGAGGGGTCGGGTAGGATGGGTGTTGTGGAGGGGACAACGCCTGAGTTAAATGCAGTGAGGGCGGTGGGGCCTGAGGGGGTCTCACTGAATGTACCGTGGATTTGTAGGCAAGGGACCCATTGGACTTCGTGGAGGCGGGTGAGGTCGTGGTGTTGGTCGCGGGCGCACCATTCGCACTACCAGGTGGCGGGTCCATGAGCGGGGCGGCATTGGGAATGGACGGCAAAGTGCGGGCACGTGCAGCAGGTGGAGGTGGGGTATGTGTGTAGGGGGTCATGGCAAATGAAGCAGGTGGTGGGGGAGGGGGTGGGGAGACACACCGATGTGGGGGTGAAGGAGATGAGGCGGAAGCCGTCGTCGAGTTGGAGTTGAATGTCCCACTCCGTGAGGTGTTCCGGGGCCCATTCAACCATGTACTGTGTTTGGCCATATTCTGTGTCCTTGTGTTTGGAATGATGCGTGTGACGTCACAGGGAGGGTAGTGGTGGTCTGAGAGAGATATATTCTGTCTCGATGTGTGTGATGGGTGCCGTGGGAGGGGGGGTTGGTGTGGGTGGTGTGGATGCCGGATGACATGGCGGTGGGGTAGCGGGGAAAGTGGGGGGGGAAGGAGGGGAAGCCATGAGGGGTGGATGGTGGTGAGGGGGAAAGCTTGTTTGGGGGTGAGGTGTGCGATGAGGAGGCGGTTGTGGCTGGTATCAAGGGCTTCGGTTAGGACTCCGGCGAGAAGGCGGATGGGGACTGAGAGTGAGGTGGTGGACCCAATGAGTGTGGAGATGGATTTACAGGATTTGAGGAGGATGGAGGTTGAGGTGGCGCGGAGGAGGATTTGTGGCCATGTGGTGATGTTGTTTTTCCAAAGGGAGATGAGGCGGGGGAGGAGGGATGCGTGTGTTTTGCGGGGTGTGAATTCATAGTATGCTTGGTTGTAAGTGTGCGGGTCGGTGATGTGGGTGGCTTTGTCTCGGAGTGAAGCAAGGAGGGTGTTGTCTTGGCGGGTGAAGCGGGCGCGGATTATTGTGGAGGCAATAGGGTTGGTGAGGGAGAGTGGAGGGATGTCGTGGAACATGGCGCATGCGTCGCGTTGTGCTCGTACCATGCATCGGAGTGTGGGTGGGGAGGGGCTGTCTGACATGATGGATTCAGTGGCCAGTGGGTGTATGTGGTGGATATGGTGTGAATATGTGCTCGAGCCATGCGGCCTCCTCGGTGTTCATGATTTTATGGAGGTGGCACAATGTGAGTTGTGCGGCGTGGGCTTTAAGGGCGGGGAGGCCGTAGCCGAGGTCGGAGGTAGGGCGGTGGAGGGCGGTGCGAGGGAGGTTACGCACCGAGGAGACGGCGGAGCGGAGTGCTCGGCAGATTTGTCCTTCGAAGGTGCCCAGTTGGGAGTCGCTGAAGAGGCCGAGTTGTAGGGTGAAGTGCTTGCCGATTAATAGTCCTCGGATAACGCGCAGTCTGCGGGATTGTGTTAGTGGGGAGGTGGAGAGGGCGGTGATGGGGATGCGGTGGTGCGCTTTAGTTCGTGCCAGTGCTTAGTGAAGGTGAGGGAGGTGCTGAGCTCTACCCCTAGGACGCGGTATGTTTGCGAGGGGCCGATGGAGGGGATGGGGGCACGGCTTGAGTTGATGGTGATGAACTGTGTTTGGAGGCGGGATGCAAGTAGGGTGATGTTGGCAAGGGAGAGGGCGTTGCTTGAGCGCTAGAGGGCGCCGGTAATGCAGTATTTACGGATGTTGACAGTCATACTTGTGTAGGCGCTGAAGAGGGAGAGTTTCCGGAGCTGGATGGACATGTTGGGGGTTGAGCTTGTGGCCAGGCTGAGGTCGTCGGCGAAGCCGTGGCCGGGGTAGGTAGCTGTGGGTTCTGTGGGGTCAATGTTAGTGGCAGGGGGGCCCAGGCGGTATCCCGTGCTGCCCACCGTGAGCGAGCGGAGGAAGGGTTCAAGGAAGAGGGTAAATAGGCGGATGGGTGAGAGGGTGTCCCCCTGCAGGGTGCCACGATTAATGTCTATGGATGGGATGGGGCCGTACGGGGTAATGTATTCGGTGGAAGAGACGGCGTAGAGGTGTTTGCATGTGTCGACACAGGTGGGGGCAATACCGAGTTGGCGCGTGTGTTTGAACATGATGCGGTGGTCGGCTGCATTGAAGGCGCCCTTGAAGTCGGCATACATGACGTAAAAGTCCATGTGGTAGAGCTTGGCGCCCTTCATCATCATGATGATGGAGGAGAGAGCGTCGTGGATGCTGCGGTGTTTCCGGAATCCATCATGCTAGTCGCTAAGGATGCCGTGGGCTTTTGCGAATTTTGAGCATGCATCTTTGATTAGTGCGGTCCAGGGTTTGAGGAGGTTGTTAATGAGGGCTATGGGGTGATAGTTGTCGAGGAGGGTTGGGTCACCTTTCTTATGAAGGAGGCATGTGGTGCTATGGTACCATTCAAGAGGGGTGTAGGACTTGTGGATAAGGAGGGAGAGGAGAGAGAAGAGGGCGGAGCGGGTCGCCGGGGATAGGAATTTGATGATATCGTTAGGGACACCGTCGGGGCCGGGGGCTTTGCTCGTGCCGAGCGAGTTGATAGCTTTATCGAATGTGTCGCGGGTAATCATGTCGGCAAGTGTGAGGGAGGGGTCTCCGCGGGGTTCGATTGTGAGGTGCTACTTTGGTTAGGCTAAGTTGGCAACCTTAGACTAATAGTAGAACCTAATCTCTGGATCTAATTATACAGCGTAGAGAGAATTAGTAAGATTGTCTTAGGAACAGGGTTTCTTATAATCTGGGTGTGGCGTAAATCTGGTCTGTACCGGTCTCTCTCTCTCTACCAGTAAGTCCCCGTCTTAAATATCCACACCTCAGGTGTTCTAGAAAGAGCCTTAGAACCTGTAGCTTGTGCTGTCTGCTAACTAAACCAAACTATTACTAGTGATACAGGTTATCTGAGATTATCTGTACCGTCTATCTATCTAAGGATTACAGTAGAAGAGATACTGCTAGTAACTCTGTACTGTCGAGGGAAAATACGGCGATACAGTTGTACTGCCGTGATGACAATAAAACAGTCACTGAATATCGCTAAGATACAGGTACCATTTAGAGGAAATAAATAATGTCAGATACTAGCACTTAGCTAAATGGCAATGATATGACACTCTCCCTTCCTTAAGCACCAGCGTCCTCGCTGTGCAGTACTCAGGGTCTTGGCTTCTTGGGGGTTCTTGCAGGCCAGCGATTGCGAAATCTGACAAAGTCAGGGGTGCCAGAAAATTCTCGATAAACATCCGTTCGAAGAAATTCGGAAAAGATGCTTAAGTGGTTGACTCCTCGCATGGGTTCCCAAGTGTCCTCGCTAGGTACGTTGAACGGTGTTGCCCAACGAACTTTAAACAAAAGTCCCGTGCCGTTGGAGTTAAAAGCCACATCGAGTATTTGGTCGACTTCAAATCGCTTCGCATCGTGCACAATCGGAATTGGCTGCGCATTGTTGGCATGTTTAGTTTCTGAATTCCATTTCTCCAGTAGACTGGCGTGTACAACATCGTGAATCCGTACTCCAGGGGGTAGCTTAAGCCGAAATGCAACCGGGGAAACTTTCTCCGTAATGAGAAACGGTCCAATGTAGCGGTCGCGTAGTTTAGAACATGGCTGTTGTACAAAGCGTAGATTTGTCGCCTTGAGCTTAACTTTGTCACCAACTGTAAAAGGTACTGGTAACCGGTGCCGATTTGCAACATCTTGCATGTGTGCATGGGCTGCTTTGACGCAGTCGTGGGCAAATCTGTGCATCTCGACCAGAATCTTTACTTGCTCTGGTAAAGTACGGCTAGGCTCGTTATCTTCAAATGTAGCCGTCGTTGGAGATGTCGGCTCGAATCCCAGCGTCGCCTTAAATGGAGACATAGTCGTTGACGTAGAAACCGCTGCGTTGATCGCAAACTCCACGTTGGTAAGGTGTTGAACCCAGTCGTCGTGCAAGGGGTGCACATAGCATCGTATGACTTGCTCCCATGTCTGGTTTACTCGTTCAATTTGGCCATATGTCTGGGGATTATAGCTCGTAGAAATATTAAGCTTGGTGCCAACAGCCCTAAATAGGGTTTGCCAGAAGTCGCTCATAAACCGGGGATCTCGATCGGATATTAATTTCCGTGGTAAGCCAAAATGCCGAAAAACAGCGCGGTGCATAACTTTTGCTAATTGTTCCGCTGTAATCGTTTTCGTAAATAGCTCGACAATCGTCCGTTTCGTAAGCATACAGATGAATACCACCACAACATCATACCCATCGCATTCAGGAAGGTCCGTAATCATGTCAAGCGATACGTGCTCAAAGGGCGTGGTCGGTACCTCGTGCGATTGAAGGAGTCCATAAGGCTTGTGTCGCGCTGCCTTGTTGCGTTGACAGGTAACACAGTTGCGTACATAGTGTTGTACTGTCCGCTTCATGTTAGGCCACCAAAACGTCCGGGTCACTGCTGCCAATAGTCTAATAATACCATGATGTCCCGCGGTCGGTGCGTCGTGTAGTTCGTACCGCACTCTTGATCGCAATGTAGAGACGTTCGGCACATACAGTCTTGTCCCGTAGGCGTACAAGAGTCCATTAGATTGACGTACCAACCAGGTAGGCAGAGATTTCCGGGTAAGTAGGTATTCATCCGAGTCATAAGCGTTTTTTATTTCCGCATGAAGTCCAGAGTCAGGATGTAACCGGGATTCCATGGAAAAAATCTGCGCGTGTAACTCGCATTCTGCTTCGTCGTTGGTCCAATCGCGTAACAGTTGCAACTTATGTAATGAGTCCTTCAGGTCAGGTCGGCGAGACAGAGCGTCCGCATGGTTTATTGCTCCCTTCTTGTACACGATGTCCATATGTCGCTGATAAGGTGCTAGAACTTGAAGCCATCGCACCTGTCGAGTAGACAAATCGCGCTGCCGAAAGAAGTGTCGCAACGTGTCGTGGTCCGTAATTACTGTAAATCCCGCCGCGCCATCTAAGTAGCAACGGAATTTCAGTAGAGCGTCGCGAACTGCCAGTAGCTCTTGTTCGTGGACATGGTAGTGTACCTCATGCTTGTTCATCTTTCGAGCATGGTACGCAACAGGCTGTAATCCAATACCTTGGTCTTGTAACATCACAGCTCCTACTGCAAATCCAGAAGCATCTTCGTACAGTGTGTACCTTGCATTAGGAGAAGTGTCAAGAATTACCAGTTATGGTGCACGTACCATCGCGCCTTTAATTTGCTCGAATGCTGACTCGGCTTGAGGGGTCCAGCGAAATTCCGGTGTCTTCTTGGTCAGATCCGTTAATGGGGTTGCTAGGGTCGCGAATTGGTTGATAAACCTCCGGTAATATCCAGCAAGTCCCAGAAATTCACGTACTTCAGTCACAGATTTCGGCCGGGGCCAATTCTGTACTGCCTCCACCTTGTCGGCGTCCATTCGGATCTGTCCAGCTTCCACCAAATGCCCAAGGAAATTGACGCTCGATCGTCCGAAGTAACACTTAGAGAGTTTGATATGCAACTGGTGTCGCTGCAGCTCTCGTAACACGAGTCGAATATGCTCGAGGTGTTCGTCGGCCGTCTTACTATAGATCAACACGTCGTCCAAATATCCCACGCAGAATTTGCCAAGATACGGGGCCAAAACTCGATTCATCATCGCTTGGAATCCAGCTGGGGCGTTACAAAGTCCAAAGGATAGAATGCAGTACTCGAACAATCCGTAATGAGTTCGGAATGTTGTCTTATGTATGTCGCGCTCCTTAACTCGAACTTGATGATAGCCTTTATACAGGTCCAGCGTGCTGAAATAATGAGCCTCATATAGCGAGTCGAGTAATTCATCAATCCGGGGTAACGGTGTTCGGTCTTTCCTCGTAAGGTCATTGAGTTTCCGATAGTCTACGCACATACGCATGGTACCATCCTTCTTGCGTATAAATAAAATCGGGGCACCGTACGGAGATTTAGACGGACGAATCCAGCCTTTTGTGAGTAAGTCTTGTAACTGTACCTGAACCTCCCGGAGTTATGCTGGTGACATACGGTACGTTCGCTCCTTAAGTGGTTCATCGCACTCCAAATTAATTTCAAAGTCGTACTCGCGAGTTGGCGGTAGACCGTCAGGCTCCTTGATGATGTCCGTAAACTCATTCAGGGAATCTCGTATTGAAATTGAAATTTTGAAATTGTAATTGAAATTTTTTACAACATGTACCGTATGCGCCGGTTTTTCACCAAAAGCCGGATGCGTCAGCTGCTGTCTCTGGGCCCTCCCAACTATGCCATACCGGGAACTTACAAATCAGGGCTAGACCGTTAACCACCTAAATCCAACCTCTCCAATGGGGGTCGGGGGTTTTACTCCCCCCCGGGGAGGTGTGCAAGAAGAGGCGAGGGCTGCGTGCATTCATGGGCGTGCGAAGGGGCAATGCGAGGAGGCGCGGCGGGAGGTCGTGCGGGACTTGATGCGGTATATGAGTAGGAGGTGATGCAGCCATTGGGCAATATGCGTGTGGAGTTGTGCAAGGATGCGAGACGTGTTGAGGCGTGCTTTGGAGACGAGTTTATCATGAGGGTCGGTGCGGGCGGTGAGTAGGGAGGTGAGACTCGAGATGGTGGAGGAGTGCGGTGTACTTGTGCGGCTCATGACGATGGGAAGGATGTCAACCACTGTGCCTGGCCAGTGGTTGCGGATGGCGTTTGCAAGGGGTGTGTATTTGGCACGTATGAGGTGAGCTGTGTGGGAGAGGTTGTTGTCCGTGCAGTACTTCCATTCCCCTATTTGAATCTTTTTTATGGATGCGTAACGGCGACGACCGTTAGTGTGGCCAACGAACTGAGGTTCGAGGAGGCGGATAAAGTCGGGTTTGTGTGCGGGGGGTCGTAGCGCGGGGGGGAGGATCTCATGTGGGAGGATGGCGGGACACGAGGTTAGGGAGTCGGGTGGGGAATCTCGTAAAGAAGTCGTCCACTCAGGTTGTTGATCAGTATTGATGTCGTCGACCGCGTATTGTACTTCTCGTAGTCCAATCACGAAGAGGTCTTCTAGTTGTTGTCTAAGAAGCTTTGCCATCGCATCCGCCTCCAAGTGATGTACTGCCACAAGTACGGTGTACTCGTCGCGAGACACCATAGCTTCGCCAGTTTTACGGTCGCGAATCGTTTTAGTAGACCAATCTATATCCGGGTTGACGGCTTGTAACCAAGGTTGACCGAGGATGATGTCGAATTTATCCAGTTCTGTCATAATTGCGTCCAAACGTATATCCAGGGTCCCCACTGTAAGCACTTCATTCCGTAGTCGCTGGCGAGTCGTAGTTGTACTACCATCTGCCAATTTCATCCGGTATTTCTCTCCAGAAACCGTCGGAATGTGATGCTCCCGTACCCACTCAGCCTTGCAGAAATTTTCCGAAGCGCCAGAGTCAACCAAAATACGGCATCGATGTCCGTGTAAGGTGCCTCCCAACACAAACATACTTGTTCCACATTGAAATTGAAATTGTAATTGAAATTTTTTACAACATGTACCGTATGCGCCGGTTTTTCACCCAAAAGCCGTATGAACCGGCTGCTGTCTCTGGGCCCTCCCAACTATGCCATACAGGGAACTTACAAGTCAGGGCTAGACCGTTAACCACCTAAATCCAACCTCTCCAAGGGTGTTCGGGGGTTTTACTCCCCCCCGGGGAGGGTCTGATGCGGGGTGGTGGTGGTGTGCATTCAGGGGCGTGCGAAGGGGCAATGTGCGGAGGCGCGGCGGGAGGTCGTGCGGGACTTGATGCGGTATATGAGTAGGAGGTGATGCAGCCATTGGACAGTATGCGTATGGAGTTGTGCAAGGATGCGAGACGTGTCGAGGCTTGCTTTGGAGACGAGTTTGTCATGAGAGTCGGTGCGGGCGGTGAGTAGGGAGGTGAGACTCGTGATGGTGGAGGAGTGCGGTGTACTTGTGCGGCTCATGACGATGGGAAGGATGTCAACCACTGTGCCTGGCCAGTGGTTGCGGATGGCGTTTGCAAGGGGTGTGTATTTGGCACGTATGAGGTTAGCTTTGTGGGAGAGGTTATTGTCTGTGCAGTACTTCCATTCCCCTATCTGAATCTTTTTTATGGATGCGTAACGTCGGCGACCGTTTGAGTGACCCACGAATCGAGGTTCGAGGACGCGGATGAAGTCGGGTTTGTGTGCGGGGGGTCGTAGCGCGGGGGGGTGAATCTCATGTGGGAGGACGGGGGGGCACGAGGTTAGGGAATCGGGTGAGAGACCTTCGTCAGCAGCAACAAGGCGGGTGGGCATGTGGGTGGGGTGAGGTGGGTGGCACTCAAATGGAGTGTGGGCAGGAGTGGGGGAAGCAAATGATTTTATGGGTTTGTTACCGAAGTCTGCAGTGGTGGTTTCCCAGCGTCCTCCGTTGTGGCGCTCCAGTAGGGAGAGCAAGAGTTGTAGCGCGCTGTTGTGTCGGTCATGTCTTAGGCCAGACATGGTGGGGCAGTTACCGGCCATGTGGCCGTTGCTAGTGAATTGTCCACATAGGGGGCAGCGCAGGGTGTGGTTATGAGTAAGAAGGCGGGTGTTGTGGACTCCCCACATGAATTCTTGCTTGTGTGTGAACTGGACATTTGTGAGGGTTGAGTGTTTTTTGTGGAAGGAGAAATCGGCGCCGTCCTCCGCGGCGCGGGCGAGGAGGGCACCGTGTTTGGTTGTTTGCGAGGGGGGCGTGTGTGTGTGTTTAGTGTTGTAGGTGTGTGCGTCGGCTTTGAGGTTGGTGTATTTGTAGCGTAACGGGTCCCCTAGGGTATGTGGAATGAGGGTGTATGGCCATGTCCAGTGGCCTATCGTAGCCTCTGAACCTGTGGTGTATGTAGTGTCGGGCGGGTGACCATCCGCTACTAGGTTGGCGAGGGTGTCTGCGAGGTCGTTACCTAGGGAGTGGTTGTGTGCTTTGATTTTGCCGAGGTGTGTACTGATGCCTGCGTCGCAACGGGTTTTAATGGTGTGTGTGATGGATAGGAGGGTGTCGCGGTGGATGTTGTGTCTGTAAGCGGAAGGGCAGTTTAAGTATCCTTGTATGAGGCGGAGGGAGCACGCACTGTCAGTGAGGAGGTGGGTACGGCCAAGTTGGAGGCCTATGTCTATGCCAACTAATTCAGCGCGATTTATTGTGTGCGAGGGAGGGGTAGAAGTCACAAGGATTTTGATTTTGGTGTCCGAGGCGGGGTGGGTAGCTGCTGCTCCGAGGGGGGACGAGCCTCCTTTTTTCGAGCCGTCGGTGTAGACAAAGTCCTGCCAGTTCCAAGCAGGAGTACCTCCGGTGGGGGGGTATGTTAGATGTAGGCGTTCCGGGAGGGGGTATGTGATGGGGTGAGTTGGGTTTGGGGGGAGGTGGTATATGCCTGCTGAGTGGGGTGAGTATGTGTCGAAGAGGTGGGGAGGAGGGGGGGTGATGGTGGGGTTGGGGAGGTGAGTGTCGTAGATAGATTCGAGGGTGTTGTGAAGTGCCGTCATGGCTGTGGGAGGCGGGAGGGTGGAGAGTGCGAGGGGGTTGGCGACGAGGTATATGTCGACCATCCATCGTGTGCCGAATGGGGTGGGGGTGGGGTTGCCAGTGTGTTGGTCGGGGGGTAAGAAGGTGTTTGCGTCGTTGGGTAGGGTGTAAAGGTGGTGGGTGTATGGGGAGTTGATGTATTTGGAGTGGCGGTAGGGTGTGTGTTCCCATCGGGGGAGAATGAGGATGGTCGCGCTGGGTGTGTGAGGGGCTGTGAGGTGTGCGATGGTGATTGCGTGTTCCATGACGCGGCGCATGCATTCGTGGTCGTATTTTGGGTTGGCGATGTTGGTACCTTGCCATGTGTGTGGGGCATTGCTGCCGCTGGATGAGAAGACTATGTCTTCGGGGTAGAGGGAATGGTAAGTGTTAGAGTGGAGGGATTTATTGAGGGGGTCGGAGTAGAGTTCTGTCTGGATGCGGAATGTGTGACGGAGAGCTGTGAGGAGGTCTTCTCCGGTGGCCCATCTGTTACGGGTGGTGGTGGCGGGTGTGGGTGAGTGGATTTCTGAGCGGGAACCTAGGCGAGTGAGGAGGTGGTAGACCTCCTCTTCGAGCGTATGCTGCGAGAGGTCGGGGCGAAAGAGTTGGTAGAGGTGGCGGACGCGGGGGCCGTTGAGGGTGGTGACCGCGCGGCCGTCGGGAGTGCATAGTATTGTTGTGTCGTGGAGTGATGGGTGTGCATGGATGGTGAGTTTACCGGTAGGGAGCATGTCGAGGTCGGGGTTGATGGGGTCGTGGTTGAATGTGATTAGGGGGTGTGACCACGGAGGCGGTCCGGGTTCTGGTAGTATGGGTGTGGTGGAGGGGACATAGCCGGAGTTGAATGCAGTGAGGGCGGTGGGCCGGAGGGGGTCTCACTGATGGTGTCGTGTAGTTGTAGGAATGGGGCCCACTGGACCTCGTGGAAGCGGGTGAGGTCGTGTTGTTGGCCGCGAGCACACCAGTCGCACTGCCATGCGGCGGGTCCCTGAGCTGGTCGGCATTGGGAATGTATGGCAAAGTGCGGGCATGTGCAGCAGGAGGAAGTGGGTTCTGTGTGCAGTGGGTCATGACAGATGGAGCAGGTGGTGGGGGAGGGGGTGGGGAGGCATACCGATGTGGGAGTGGAGGAGATGAGGCGGAAGCCATCGTCGAGTTGTAACTGAATGTCCCATGCCGTGAGGTGTTCCGGGGCCCATTCTACCATGTATTGCGTATGGCCGTATTTTGTGTCCTTCTGTTTGGAAATGATGCGTGTAACGTCGCAGGGGGGGTAGTGGTGGTCTAAGGGGGTGAGGTATTCTGTGTCTAAGTGTGTGGTGGGTGCGGTGGGGGTGGGGTGTGTGGTGCGGGGGTGTAGATGCCGGATGAGAGGGTGGGGGGTGAGCGAGGGAGGTGTGGGGAGAGGAGGGGAATCCATGAGGGGTGGATAGTGGTGGGGGGGATGCTTGGGTGGTGGTGAGGCTTGTGAGGGGGGGCGGATGTGGATAGTATCGAGGGGTTCGGTGAGGATTGCGGCGAGGAGGCGGATGGGGACTGAGAGGGGGGTGGTGGACCCCTGGAGTTGGGTGATGGACTGGCATGATTTGAGGATGAAGGAGGATGAGGTGGCTCTGAGGAGGACTTGTGGCCACGTGGTGATGTTATTTTTCCAGAGGGGGGTGAGGCGGGGGAGGAGGGAGGCGTGTGTTTTGCGGGGAGAGAAATCGCAGTAGGCTTGTTTATATGTGTAAGGGTCGGTGATGTGAGTGGCTTTGTCCCGGAGTGAGGCGAGGAGGGCGTTGTCTTGGGTGGTGAAGTGGGCGCGGATTGTGGAGGCGATAGGGTTGGTGAGGGAGAGTGGAGGGATGTTGTGGAATAGGGTGCCCGCATTGCGCTGAGCTCTAACTAAGCACTTGAGTGTGGGTGGGGTGTAACAGGTTGACATGATGGATTCCGAGGGCCAGTGGGAGTACGTGGTGGATAGGGTGCGGATGTGTGCGCGGGCCATGTGGCCTCTATAGCCCGAGTTGTTCATGATTTTATGTAGGTGGCAAACTGTGAGTTGTGCGGCGTGGGCTTTGAGGGAGGGGAGGCCGTATCCTAGGTCGGAGGTAGGGCGGTGAAGGGCGGTGCGGGGAAGGTTACGTACCGAGGAGACAGCGGAGCGGAGTGCGCGGCAGATTTGTCCGTCTAGAGTGTCGAGTTGGGAGTCGGTGAAGAGGCCGAGCTGGAGGGTGAAATGCTTTCCGATGAGGAGTCCACGGATGACTCTGATTCTGGGACTGATTCGGATGACTCTGGATTGTGTTAGTGGGGAGGTGGAAAGGGTGGTGATGAGGGATGCAGTGGTACGTTTGAGTTCGTGCCAGTGTTTGGTGAAGTTGAGGGAGGTGTTCAGTTCTACCCCTAGGACTCTGTATGTGTCCTTGGGGCCAATGGAGGGGATGGGGGCCGGGGTGGAGTTTTAGGGAGATGAAATGTGTTTGCAGGCGGGATGCGAGGAGGGTAGTGTTGGCGAGGGTGAGGGCGTTGCATGTGCGCCGGAGGGCGCCGGTGATGCAGCATTTGCGGATGTTGACGGTCATGCCCGTGTAGGCGTTGAAGAGGGAGAGTTTCCTGAGCTGGATGGTCATGTTGGTAGTCGAGCCCGTGGCGAGGCTGAGGTCGTCAGCGAAGCCGTGTCCTGGGTATGTGGCTGTGGGTTCTGTGGGGTCAGCGTTAGTGGCGGGGGGGCCTGGGCGGTAGCCCCGGCTTCCCACCGTGAGCCAGCGAAGGAAGGGTTCAAGGAAGAGGGTGAATAGAAACGGGGAGAGGGTGTCTCCCTGGAGGGTTCCGCGATTAATGTCGATAGAAGGGGTGGGGCCATGTGGTGTAATATAATCCGTGGTTGAGACCCCGTAGAGGTGTTCGCAAGTGTCGACGAAGGTGGAGGGCATACCGAGTTGACGCATGTGTTTGAACATGATGCGGTGGTCCGCGGCGTTGAAGGCGCCTTTGAAATCCGCGTACATGACGTAGATGTCCTTGTTGTGGAGTTTCGCGTCCTCCATCGTCATAATGAGGGAGGAGAGGGCGTCGTGGATGCTGCGGTGTTGTCGGAATCCGTCTTGTTGGTCGCTGAAGATGCCGTGGGTTTCGGCGTATTTCGAGCTTGCATCTTTGATTAGTGCTGTCCATAGTTTGAGGAGGTTATTCATGAGGGCGATAGGGCGGTAGTTATCGAGGAGGGAGGGGTCCCCATTTTTATGTAGCAGGCATGTTGTGTTGTGGCACCAATCAAGAGGGGTGTAGGATTTGAGGGCGAGAAGGGAGAGGAGAGAGAAGAGGGCGAAGCGGGTCGCCGGGGATAGGAATTTGATGATTTCATTGGGGATACCGTCGGGGCCGGAGACTTTACCGGTGCCTAGGGAGTTTATGGTTTTATCGAATGTGTCGCGGGTAATCATGTCGGCAAGGGTGAGAGAGGGGTCACCGCGGGGTTCGATGGTAAAGTTGTCGGGGTTGTCGGGGAGTTCCCACGGGGGGTGGGCAGTTCGTGTGGGGTGGCGCGGCCGAGTTCGGTGGCGAAGTGAGAGTGTACCTCGTCAGTGACGGCGGAGGGAGAGGATGCGGTAGTTTTGTCGGGTCTAGTAATGCGGTGGAGGGTGGAGACGGCGCTGGCGGGGGGTAGGAGGCCGCTTTTAATTTTCAATCGGCGATGGGAGAGTTTGGGGCAGGTGTCGTAGGCCGTATTGGCTCGAGTTTTTATTTTCTTTATCTTATCCGTGGTGGTGGTGTGAAGCAGCTGGCGTATGCGTGCTTGGCATTGTTGTTTGATGGCGTCAGGGGAGAGAAATTCAGTTGTGTGTAGGGCGAAGGGGAGGGGGCCGTTGTTTTTGCTGCATTTACGGAATTTGAGTATGTGAGTGCGTGTTTTATTTGTGAGCCAGGTAGGGTCTAGGGACGCTTGGGGTGGTCGGGGTTTTTTGGCGGGGAGGAGGGGCCAAATTGTGGCTGCGTGGTCCATGTGTTGGGAGAGGAGTGTAGTGAATTGCGAGGAAAGGGTGTCGAGGGTGTCGGGGGTGGCCGAAGTGTGTGAGGTGTTGAGAATTGCGGCGTGGAGGGCGGCCATTTGGTTGATGAGGTCGGGGGTGCTAGATTGGTACTCTTTTATGTGGTCGGGTGTGAGGAGAAGTCGGAAGTTGAGTTTGCGCGTCGTGTGATGTGTGTGGGGGTGGGTATGGGGAGGGGGGGATGTACCATGAGGGAGAAAGGGGCGGGAATGACGAGGTGGATTGCCGAGTGGTCAGTGGAGTGGGAGGGGGAGGGGAATATTGAGCAGGAGGTCGGTGGGAGGGAGAGAGGTGAAGGGGGTGGGGAGAGCCAGTGGTCAAGGCAGCCCCCGCTGCGGGGGAAGGTAGGGAT